>JAXBDA010001383.1:0-55834 GCA_036023075.1 Gaultheria prostrata | reverse complement strand
AGAGAGAGAGAGAGAGAGATGAGAGATCGAGAGATAGAGAACCTGGTGGAGGCCGGAGGCGTGGAGTGGTGCGGCGGGTGAGTGAGAGGTTAGAGATGAAGAGTCAGAAGAGATGAGAGGATAGACTATAGAGGGTGCGGCGGGTGAGTGAGAGTGAATGAGACGCCAAACCCTAACGGGAGTAAAGGCCGGCCAAAGATTATATTTATTATATATATATATATTTAAATTAATATAAAAATAATCGGGGATTCGGGGACGGATCGGATCGAATTCGGAGCGGGGATACATCTGTACCCGCCTCCGATCCGATCCCCGAAATTTTTGAAAAATAATCCCTAAATCCGCTCCAATCCCCGAACAGATCTCCAAAATGTCGATCCATTCGGATCGGAGACCGGATCGGATTCGAACGGGTCGGAGGAAATTGCCAACCCTAGTCCAATGTATCAGTAATCATGCATTTGGATACACTTTTTCTTCGGTAATTAAAACATACCTGTACATACTTCTTGTTTGTGAGAGTAATCCACGAAATTTTGTAAGGTAATTTCTAAATTAATTCAATTTAACCTGGATTAACCTCTAGACCAAAAGATACTAATGTGATCCCCTATAGGCTAAAAGATACTGAAAATTAATACCCTGAAAAACTTAAAATTATATCTCATGCACTCTTGTGAAAAGGGATGAGCAATGCTCCACGAACACTATATATAATCCCTTTATTTTCTGCATTCTCATACATTTTCATACTTCAACCATTATTTTTCACCCTGAAAAAATGCAAGCACTACACAAATGGTGGCTAGCTCATGCGGTAGAGGTTTTGAATGTCTCACATTTTTCGGGATCGAGTCCCGTTCCCCACTCTCCCTCTCCCATGTAATAGATTATTAAGAATGACGAATGACAAAAAAAAATGCAAGTAATATTGACCCACATTCTTCTGCCTCTTCTATGGTTAGGTCTCTCGGTAGCAGATCCGCTGTCCCAAACTCTGTATCCCAACTCCATGTCCCGTGCATCCGAGCCATCCATCCGAGCAATTGAGGGTTCAAATTCCATCTCACACCAAACAAATCTGAGCCATCTATATTCATCTGCGAATCCGAGTCCTCGATTGCTCAGATGGAAGGGTAATGAATGAAGGAGATAATAAGTTTTTTTTTGTTTTTGTTTTGGTCATTCGTCATTCCTAAACCATTACATGGGGAGGGGAGAATGAGACTCGATCCCGGGATACAGTGCGGGGCATCCAAGAGCTCTACCGCATGAGCTAGCCACCACTTGCAAGGAGATAATAAGTTAGGACATTGAGATGTAAGAAATCTCATACGAATTAATGAGAATTGTTAAGGGAGATTTGGAAGAATAAGGAATCTCATGCCCAATAATTGAAAATTGGCGATCCTCGTATGAAGTAAGTGAGATTTGTTAGGAGAGATTTGCAAGAATAAAGAATCATATGCACAATATTTAAAAATTAGCGATCATAGTATTTAAATGTTTAATTTGATTTCGATCTTGAACATTGATAATCCGTCTATATAAAAATTCTTACTCCATTTTTTTTCGTGTTGAAAGGAGCTAAACCCACCTTAATAATTTCTTAAAAAATAGCGATCATAGTATTTCAGTGTTTAATTTGATTTGGATCTTGAAAATTGATAATTCATCGATACTTACTCCAATTTTTCTCGTGTTGAAAAGAGCTAAACCCATCTTAATAATATTTTTAAAAATTTATGTATCGATCAATACTACGTATGTTTAAGAGAAACTACAAAGCTACTCATGATTAAATAAATTCACCCCAACCATTAATATTCATTGCCGACCTCTTTTGATTTTCACATTTAAAAGGAAATATTTTTAAACTTCCCCTCACATTTATCCTCACATTAAAATATTATCTCTTACTAAAAAGGTAACATAGTAAATGTTAGTAAATCATATAAATAAAAAAATACTAGTATCATTTAACATAAAAAGAAATTTTCTCATGCTTGCTTGCACCGCACTTTTCCTCAATGTATGTATAGTAGTACTCTATATCAAGTCGACTACACCAACACTTTATCGAAAAGTTTCTAGGGTTCACTCTTGGGTCTCACGTAAAAGTGGATCTCTCACAAACGATCAGAATCGTTCAATAGATTAAAAATACTTTATCGATGTGTGCCCACACATCGGTGACATTTTCTATCTTGTACTTAGAGAGAAAGGGTAATGCGCCGCTTAGGAATGAGCTCCTTTCCATACTCGTCTCTTAATATCCCTTCGTACTCTCAATTTTTATTCACATTTCGGATAAAAAAAAAAAACTATTCCTAAAGCATATCGTTCACCTGTAGAACACACAAAAATAATATAATTGTACAGAATATTTGTACGATCGAATATCTATAGACGTGTAAACATGCTGCAAATTGTTATGTAAAATTAGTGATAAATACATTCAAGAACTTTTACAAAACAGTGTAACTTTTTCAAAATATCATCTAGACTTATAATATTTGCAAAGTGAACGGTTCATATCATACTTTTGAGTACTAAAATTTTGGACTGTTCAAAACACTTTTAGAAGGTCGAGATTGGCGCTCGGACACCATGTGGACCCTACCCTATTTGCACCCAAAAATTTCTCCCATGTTGGGGGACCCGGGGTGGTTGTTGTACAACGAGTTGCACAACATATGTTGTGCATATTCGGGCCGTCCACTGCTTGGATAGACGATTTAGATTTTACCTAGACATATTTACATCCGAACCATTTGTTATGATATGTGCAAGATGAAAACTGAACCGTCTACCCGAATAGTAGACAGCCCGAATGTTGCACAATGTGCAAACGCTGCACGTAACCATCTATGGAGGGATGTGACAGTGGAGGATTTGCGTCACTCTGCACGTGCCATCTCTGATAACGATGTCGACACCTCCACCCCCCCTCGTATACATACATGATACATACGCCCATATACATGCATAACACACTCTCTCCCTCATCCTCCTTCCCAATCTCTCTCTCCCTCTCTCTCTCTTACACACGCATTCTCTCTTCTCTGTTCCTCTCCGTCTCATCGATCGGAGACTTGTTGGTTCACCGTAACTGCTACGCCGGCGATCTATTGAATCGTACAGTTTCTCATTCGGCGGTTAGTTTGCAGATTCTTCTTTTTTAATTTGATTATTTTTGGAAGCAATTGTGCAGTACTAGATCTCCAATCGTATGCGAAACTAGATATGTGGACTCTCAATCTGTTAAACTGTTTGATTTATGGTTCTAATTTCGTTTGATCAAATTATAGTTCTGGCATTAGGCGTTGAATACTTGATATGATCTGAAGTTAATGTATGCGGACACTTGCATTGCTTTTCTGTGTCATTGGCACTGCGTAATTTTGACGAAACCTTTTTGCCAGAGAATGTATTTGGTGGTTTTGCGGTAATTTACGTGCAAATTTTGGCATTAACTTTGATGCAAAAATTTTCCTCGGTAGTAAAGGAGTTCAAAATTTTCTTATAACAAGGATTCAGAAGTTCTTTAATTATACTGAGTGGTTCTAGAATTTTTATTGGCACTTGGTGCAGTTTGAAGGTACAAGTGGGGTCAATTCACTTTGATTTCTCACAAGGATCTCTGATAGTTTGTAGTCAACTTTTGCTATTTTGACCCCTCAAAAAATTTATAAATAGCCCCAACTTGCTTCAAATGCATAGAAATTCCATGTCTTCTCTTTTCTTCAAGAATCAATAACATTACGCTTCAAGTGAACTTTTCAGTTGACTAAGCATTCGTTAGGTTTTGTTAACAAGGAAGATGTGAATCATTTTCGATGGATATCTTGTAGGGGGCAAACATGTTTAATCTCTGTTTTCATGCAACTCCTTCAGTTTCACTATCAGTGTCCAGACCCCAGTCAGTGTAGTTTATGCCATGATGTGGTCTAGTATTCTGCTTTATTTTAGAGAAGGGAATTGTCAATTTCCCTTTGGAAAGCCAGCTGTGCATTAGTCCGACATATCTTGAGAATATTCATTTTTGGGAACTCCTTAGGTACTAGTAAGGAGAGGTATAGGTGGAGCAGTAAGTCGGTATAGGACAAATGAATATGCTGCCAATTTTCAGACCGATCTCCTTATAAAATTAAGTCCTATTGGTGTTTAGTACGTGGATTTGTACTTCTTCGGTCCCTTATAAAAATGTGTCCGTGGATGTCTGTGTGTTTGTGTTTGGTTGTTCTCTGTGCAATAAAAAGGTGTTTGTGAAATTAGGCAGTTATATCAGTTACACTTGAAGGAATCATGGCAACTATGGAGAAACGGAAGCCGACTTCCAAACGTAATGCTCCTTCCCTTAGTTTTGGAGTTTGACAACTTGAGATTTGTGATATTTATGATGATTTCTTAGTTCAAGTTGTATTTCATCTTTGATCTTGTCCTTGGAGATTCAAGTTGTCATTGTACTTGTAAATTCTGAATTTTTTGTGGACCTAATGGAATTCCAATTTTCATGCCCTTACATGTCTCTTTTTTTTTTTTCCCGTTTATAGTGGCAGCCAGTAGATTAATTGTATTCAAGATTACCAAGATGGCATCTCCAAGCAAGAGGAGAGATATGGATGTCATGAAATTGTAAGGTTTTTGAGTAACACACTGCTTTGGGATTGTTTCTTTCTGTTTCTTTTGGCTGACAATTACTGCATTATCTCAAAAAAGAAGAAGAAAAAGGTGACATCTAATTACATCTAATTTGTGGTTTATGTAACTGGTTATTGCTAGTAGTAAATATTGGCTTCATATAGACTTGCTTTTTCAGTTTGCCCTCAGCGGCTTTTGATACTTCTTCTATTTGGCTTTTCCACTTGCATTCTCGTTATCAAATTTGTTGGTCACTTACCTTTTTAATGCTATTACTTGTGGTTAATCCTTCGTCCATTTTATAGGATGATGAGCGACTATGCTGTGGAGCCTATAAATGATGGAATTAGCGAGTTCAATGTGGAATTCCATGGTCCAAAAGAAAGTAATTTTATTCTCCGTCCATCTTACCAGTCTTATACTGGACCATAGAAACTATTCCTGCAGATTTCTCTCTCTCTCTCTCTCTCTGCATGTTACTACTTCAAAACTTGAAAACTGATTAGGTTTTGAGTTGTAAAACATGGTTTCTATTTATCTGCTTTTGCTGTCCTATTCAAGTTAAGTGTCTGATTTAAAAGATATGTTGTACTGGTTGTTAACAGTTTGCATATTTTTCTTCCTTCCTATGTTAAATAAAAAAAAGTGTCCTTTTCAGCTTATTTTTGTCAATATGTCAGTTTTCTTACGAAAGACAACTATTTTGGGAATTATAATCTCTTTTAGTATTAATTTTTTCCTCTTTACTAGCTTTTTAATTTTCAGCTGTGTGTTTTATGTTCTTTCAAATTTTCGAGCTGGAAAGGAGTCTTATTTCTTAGTCATCGACAAGTTGTCAAGTCCTTATGTGACAATTGGCTTATATTTGCCTAGAACTTTCTATTCCTATGTAATCTCACCTCATCGACGAGTTGTGAAGGCATGATAGTCAACTTCTGTTTCTGAACATCCTTTTTTCTAAGATTTTCTCGGCCTAGAGACCTGTTTGTGACCTTCTCCTGTTTGGTAAACTCATGTTTGTGATTACTTCTTACGATGTCGTCTTATGTCTCACAGGCCTTTATGAAGGTGGTGTATGGAAAGTCCGTGTCGAGCTACCGGATGCTTACCCTTACAAGTCTCCTTCCATTGGGTTTCTGAACAAAATTTTCCACCCAAATGTTGATGAGCTGTGAGTCTCCTTACACCCTTAAATAGGTCTTTGTGCTACTTAGCAAGATTACAGTTGAAGATATTGTTTTATACTTTTATTGCTTTTCTGAAGCTGAATGTTACGCGACTTGGTTAAACTAACTAGATTTTTTTCTTTTGGTTCAACTGCAGGTCTGGTTCCGTATGTTTGGATGTAATTAATCAGTCTTGGAGTCCAATGTTTGGTAATTATTTACCTGTCCTTGTAGCAAATACCAATTTAATATCCCTAAGAGTGTACCCTGTCAACCTTCCAGGGGGTCTCTCAACACGTACACATGCCCATGAAGAATCGATGATTAGTTTGAGTGTTCTTCGCTGGCTAGCAACCTGAGACTTCTTTCTTTGATCAGCTTCTGAGAAGATGCATACAACATGGTTCTAGGGTTACATATAAATCATTTGTCGAGCATTGTTGTGAATTGCGTGCAGTAGATCTTCATACCCAAATGATGGGTGTGGATAAATGAAATTTCAACTTCTAAGCTAGGACTTCAGTCAGGAAACCTCCTGAATTTGATTGATTTTTCCTTTCTTACAAACGCAAGAAGGAAATAACTTGAAGAGTAAAAATTAACAGAAGGTTTCTTTTCCTCTTTTACCTTTCATGTAAGGTGGCTAAATGAAAGAAAAAGAATAGCCTTGTATTATACTTTTATTTAACAGTTAGAAGTACCTCCCATAACCTATTATTGCCTCAGACTGTCCAATATCTACTATCTGGTAACTTGATTTATTGTTGGATCTATTTTCTAAATCCTATAAATCACCACTTTAAGGAGGGTTGATAAAATCACTTTTTGTTCCCATTAGATAAAATTACTTGAGTGTGTGAGCGTTTTAAGGAGGGTTGATAAGGGTTGATTTTAGCAACTGAGGAAAGGTTTTGATAAAATCACTGATAAAATCAAATGGGAAACAAGATTGGGATAATTGGTGACTAAACTTGGTTCCAAAGCTTTCGTTTTTGGAAGATCTTTGATTCAAGTCTCTCTGTTTGCTTTTCTTTCCTGTTTTCATGTAGATTCTTTCCATTTGCATTCTCTTGCCCCTATCGTACGAGTGTTTGCATCTCTGCGTGCAAGACGGCATTGCAAAGGAGGGAAGAGGTTGAAACATTGGCCCCATTTCCTTGCAATTTAGGCCTTGTTTTCCATTTGCTAAAATGGGAATCCCATAAAATCAACCCAGTTGATTTTATGGGATTCCTGTTTTAGCAAATGGGAAACAAGGCCTTAAGCTTCTTTTGGGATATTGGTGATGTAACAATGTTGTTGGATCTTTTGTGTTGAAGCAACACAAATAGTCACATGATAAATCACAGTTCTGTACCATGAACTTTGTTGCAAGAGAAGCCCAAGGTTAGGAGGGTCAAGATTGTCGGGGCATAAGCAAGCTTTTTTGTTCATTAACTTGTCAATCCTAAATGACAAACTCATCCTTGTTAACAGACTATTTGATGTTGGGCCTACTAGTTGGGTCCTTGTCTTTTGCTCATTAACTACCTCTAAAGAAGCATGTGTTTGAAAATCTCATGGTTATGGCTGCTAGTACACTATATTCGTTTGTCGTATACACTTAATCTTTAGGCGCACTCTAATGCTACAACAAAACACAAAATCTGGAATTCATTCATCCAAAAAAACTCCCTTCAAACAAGTATAACAGCCCTATATATAGAACTCCTAGGGAGGTTACTTCACAGCGAAGTACCTAGACTACTCAAACAAGACAACCGTTTCAGCCTTTAGTTTTTATTTAAAAAGGTCGCTGGTTGCTGATGATAAGTAACTTCTTAGGACACAAATACCAAAGGCTTACCTTACTATTGAGGAAACTAACAAAAAAAACCCTCCAATAAGAAATCCTAAATGCAAAAAAGAAGAAAATATCCTACTAAACCATAAATGTAAAAAAAAGAAAAAAACAGCCTCTCAAAAACCAAAAATAGATTAGACCACTTTTCGACCAAAAATAGATTAGACCACTTTTCGACCAAAAATAATCTTCATTCCATTCTTTTCCATTTTTACCTTTCACGTAAGGTGGCTAAATGAAAGGAAAAAGAATAGCCTTGTATTATACTTTTATTGATTAGTTAGAAGTACCTCCCATAACCTATTATTGCCTCAGAAGGTCCAATAGCTACTATCGGGTTACTTGATTTATTGTTGGACCTATTTCTAACAAATTAAGCTATTGGGATAATTGGTGACTAAACTTGGTACCAAAGCTTTCGTTTTTGAAAGATCTTTGATTCAAGTCTCTCTATTTGCATTTCTTTCCCTTTTTCATGTTGATTCTTTCCATTTGCATTCTCTTGCCCCTATCGTACGATACAAGTGTTTGCATCTCTGCGTGCAAGATGGCGTTGCAAAAGAGGGAAGAGGTTGAAACATTGGCCCCATTTCCTAGCAATTTAAGCTTTTTTTGGGATATTGGTGATGTAACAATGTTGTTGGATCTTTGTGTTGAAGCAACACAAATAATCACATGATAAATCACAGTTCTGTAGCATGAACTTTGTTCCAAGAGAAGCCCAAGGTTAGGAGGGTCAAGATTGTCAGGGCATAAGCAACCTTTTTTGTTCATTAACTAGTCAATCCTAAATGACAAACTCATCCTTGTTCACAGACTATTTGATGTTGGGCCTACTAGTTGGGTCCTTGTCTTTTGCTCATTAACTACCTCTAAAGAAGCAGGTCTTTGATAATCTCTTGGTTATGGCTGCTAGTACACTATATTCGTTTGTCGTATACACTTAATCTTTAGGGGGTTTTCTTTATCTTACACTGTGAATTCTGGGGTACAGATCTGCTCAATGTGTTTGAAGTTTTTCTTCCACAGCTTTTGCTTTACCCAAATCCTTCAGACCCATTAAATGGTGATGCAGCATCGCTAATGATGAAGGATCAGAAGCAATATGAACAGAAAGTGAAAGGTGAATTTTCGGCTTAGATTATGTCGTATACGTGTTGGGCTCCAATAGTAGTAATTTGTCGTGAGGCTCTATCTGAAGTAACTTGAAACGGTCTTTATTTGTTCTAATTTGTCGTGAGGCCGACCTTGACTTCAAAATTGAAGATAGCTTCTAAGAAAGTTATCTATCTGTAAATTGAAGACCATATCTGTAGTAAATGATGTTGGGGGTTCAACTTGCTTAGAAAGATTAGATGGAAGTCACATTTGTTGTCACTGGTAGACCTGAAAGATAGGTTGGAGTTGCCCTTGTTGTCATTGTTCGAGATAGGTGAAAGTTATGCCTTTATTTCATTATTCCATTGTTACTCCATTCGTTTCTGATTTTGGAAATTTCTTCTTTTAGTAGAAGACCCAAGTCTTAGTAGTATAGTGTACTTCGGGAAGTTTGGGTTGAAGTGACTGGTTATAATGACATGCAATTCTAACTAGTGACTATCTATTTGTTACTACAGAGTATTGTGAACGTTATGCAAAGAAAGAGAATATCACCAGTACTTTGTCAGACGAGAGTGATGAGGAGATAAGTGATGAGGATGTCAGTGATGGCCGGAGTTCGTCTAGTGAAGATGATGTTGCTGGAAATGCAGACCCTTAAAAGTGAGGAAAAGCCCTGGACTTCAATGTGCCAAATCTGTTTCATGTTTGGTTTTTGACTTTTACTTAAATGTATGACAGAATGTTATTTTCTTGTAAATTTATTGATGGAGCTGTAGTTAGAGACTGGTGGATACAAGGTACCATGCATGGTATCTAATCCATTATATATCCGGGCACATTTGTTCAAAGAAGAATACAAATGAAGTTGTCCTTTTCATTCAATCTCTTCTTATTGTTAGTGTAATTATTTGAGCATTTAACAAATTCTCGGATTATGCGTTTATATTAAGTTTGTCGTACTTTAGTGATTTGTTTGGCAAACCAATAAAGCAGGGCTTATCCTTATCACTCATCAAAGTCATGTCAAGCTGATCCAGATCACTGCCTGGTTCTCACACGAGCTTGGTGAGTCTTTCTAACTTTTTCAAGCATGGTGTTGGAAAGCTGAACAGTTAGTACAAACTAACGTTATGATTTGCGAGGTGATATGGAAATCTTCGTGCACAATGTCAAACCTTGTTGCCTATGTTTGTCTTTCCTCAATCTGTTCTCTTTATTTGTTTGTAATCTCCTCGATTGGGGATTTGCATGAAGAGATGTTTTAAAGGATGTGTTGATTTCAGATTCCGAATCATGTGATGTGTTTACTTGCCTTCTTGTTCAGTTTCTAAAATCTTAAACTTGGACTCACAGAAAAATCTTCCCTCGAGCCAGTGTTTTCAACTCAGGATGTCATAGTAATTTATTACTGAGAGCTGTAGAAATGTAAGTTGAATGGGGATCTAATGTGAATGCTTTCTTGCTTTATCAGTTGCAGCAGCAGAGAGAGACGAGCAAGGATATAAAGCGCATTATATGCTGGACAAGACTTGTATTATGTGGCATTGTATCCATCTGAATCTTCAATGAGTTAAGTGAGGTTTGACGAGATCTTACCTGAAATCGGATTCTATTTGTTTTAATTACTTCCATATAATCAGTTGCATATTCTTTAGATAGTGAACTAGAAGTCGAAACGGTCAACGTTAGGTATGTTTTGTTTAAATTAGTAAAAGCATCATCTACTTGGTAGGTGGTATAATATGGGGATCTTGAATAACCCTCGAGAAAGACGTGACAAATCCTGCTTCAACCGTTTCTAATTGCCGACACCCTGATTTTTGTTGTCGATCAAAATTCACTACTACAGTACAAAACATTTTAGGGACAATCAATGTCATCACGGTTCATATTCTCCTCGTGAATTCTGCGCAGTTGCAGTATTACTGTCTTCCAACTTGATTGGAACATTGGGATGTTCTCCTAATCCTGTCTTGAAACTCCCACTTCCTCAAAGGGAGAAGTATTGGATGCCCATCTGCATCATCACTTGTGTCTTCCAGAATGAATCAGATCTCTTTCTCGGTAATCTACATTTTGTTACCCCTCATTCCCCACGCAGTACAATCTTACGGGGAGGAAGTCAGGAATACACTTCTCACTTTTACAGAAACCCCTGAAACGGCACCAGTGCAAATCCTGTTTTTGGTTGGAGTCTGACCTCTGATCCTTGGAAGGATCGGTCGACTGGTTTAACTTGCTATAACCAGTACACATCTGTCATGTAAATCTCCCTTTACGACTTAAATTTCACTGCAATGTTTGATGCAAAGGATACTTTGCTATGTTAGAGTCTGTTGATTTCTCGTATTGTTCTCAAGTCTCGGTAACAAGAGTGGAAGTGGAGAAAACCTTACTGACAATGCAAATTGCCGAAAACTCACTCATCTCCAGATTGGTAAGGAGCCGGTTATCTGGTAGCCCATTTGACTCTCTTTCAAAAAAACAATCTGAAAATGCTCGATATATCGGACAACGGCTTCTCTGGTTTACTGGGCATTGCACTTATATCAGGTTCAGGTTCGCTAGAGTTCCTTGCCCAAAACAATCAGTTCACTGGCCCTATACCAAAATCTTGATTGTTCGAACTTTGGGCAATTCATCTTATCCTTCAACAATTTCGCCGGTATTCGCATTGGGGATGGTCGTTTCCCCATGATAGACATAGGTAACATAGGTAATATACTGATTTATTGAGGATCCACTGCCTAAAACCCTAGTCTGACAGAACAGTCCAAACAGTGTAAAAGAGGCAAGATGAAGAAGAAAGATGGATATGAAGTAAACAAGGTGGCATCAGTTGATGACCGTCTGTACTGCTGAAGTTTCGCATCAGGCGATGACAAATCCAGCAAGAGGAAATCGGAAATAGTTCGAGCTACATTGGCTGATCAAAGTGGGGATGGTTTCATTGTCGTTGATAGTTCTCTGTGAACGAGTCCAGATGAACGGATTGGAATTCGATGATTTGCTAAACATAATGGAAGTCTTATTTTCTCATTCCCAGTTTTTAGCGGGAACCGACCTCCTGCCTCCCTCGCCCTTCATCAATGGGTTTGGATCGGTATCTATGGTGGATCTTTGCTCTGTGTCTAACTTTACCTTCATTTATTTCGGTGCATTTCCGGTCATTAGCTCACGTGAGAATCTTTTCATTTTTCAAGATTCGATTCTCATCCCATGATGCTCACGCGATCGAATGGTCATTATACATCAAAGCACCGGTACAAGCAAACCGCGCAGGAGGGTATTCTACCTACTACAAGAAAATCTTTTTTTTTTTTTTTCTTTTTTCGATGGTGTGTTTGCGTAAGGTAATGATGTATTAGTCATACAAAGACCACGAATTCTCAGCAATGATCATAGTCTAAGGTTAGACTTCTTTCTATTGACTTTGTAACATATGACTGATTATTTCTATCAAAATAACCTAACCCAATTAGACGGGAATTCACCTTTCAACAACTTAGTTCACCAAAACTTGGGACCAAAACTTAACTTGTCCCCCCAAGTTTCCTGTATGCGTGTGTGTGTAGTTCTTGAGAAAAACTTGGATGCCGGTACCCGGCGCGTATCTCGGCCGTCCAAAAGTGGTTTGGACGGTTTGGTTTGTATCTCGGCCGTCCAAAAGTTGCTAGTCGGTCCCAAGTCGGTCGGCTGCCGACTACCGACTTTTAGTCGACTAATCGCCGACTTGACCGACTAATCGCAGACTTCTGGCCGACTAGTCCGGTTTCGATCAAGTCGGGCGACCTTTGACTGGCGACTTTGGGCCGACTAGTCGGCCGACTTGACCGATTTTTAGAACATTGACGGTGTATCTTTACCGTCCAAAAGCATTTTCGACTGTCCGGATTGACCTTTGACCGGTAAGAGTTAAACTCTTACCAGTCAAAGAGTGTTTACAATCTGGACCGTTGATTTGTTAAAATGAACGATTAAAATGCGTTCGTGCATTTTGCGTAGGTAGATGTGCGTACGCATACCAGGACTATTCTTACCATGCTTCCTGGAATGCACATAGAGTTTCTAAGACGTGTTTGGACTGTACACTTAACTCCATTTTCCCAGTCAAGCAGCTTAACCTTGGTAACTTGGTACACTATAAATACATAACTAAATTAACAACTTTAACATTCACAGAACTAATTTCATCTCTCTCTATTTCTCATCAACACAATTTATTTATTTTTTAAGACTACGCCCAAAATCAAAATTCATGGCCAGAAAACCCAACCATGTTTTCTTCCTCCTCCTAGTTCTATTTCTGCTTTTCGCCATTTCCTTTACCTCGGTTAATGCCCGCCCCGGGCCCGTCAATGTTCCGATGGGCTGCCACCCTGCCAAGGTGCACTGGAGTCCGTATTATGAAATTGTTCTTGTTCTTAAAGGGATCAAGAACTCCGGCCCGAGTCCCGGGGAAGGGCATTCATTTGTCAATGGGGTGCAGAATTAGTTAATTCTTGAGGCTTATTTTTCGATTGTTGAAAGAAATGGTCTGGTTAAGGAGTTCAATAGTCCTAGCTAGAGGAATATGTCATTACAAATAGAGAGTTGAGTAAGTTGAATTTAATCAATTATTTTGTTATTTCATTGTGATAATGTATGTAATTATGTACAGTTGTTTGCAAGAAATATCCTCCGTGGAGTTTTATCTTTACCCTTATGTTTTGTGAGACTTGGTTTGTTCGTAACAATTCTATTCTCTTTTTGTGATAACCGAATGTCCGGATCAGTTTATGCGCAACTCGATTAATCAAAATCTAAAATTAACGAACAGTCAAACCGGACACCAGCTCATGAACGATGGATGCAGACAGATTTGCCTTTGTGTCCCGTTTGTCTAGTATTCCGGCAACTGTATAAAGAAATTCCAACAGCAACTACAACATATATTTTGACCATTCCACATGCATGCATACTTCTTCCATCCCAAATTTCGTTTTCATTTTTCGGCATGCATTCCATTTTTAAATTGCTTATATTTCTTATTCTCTAATATCTTTCATTGTCATGAATTTTTTTTTTTGGGAATAAAGATGAAAAATAATCCAACTTAATTATTAAGCCAAAACATTCCGTATGAGGTTTTACGATATGCTGCTTTTTAAAGAAGGGAAGATTCAAGATAGGAGTGCTACTGAAAAAGTCTCCAGCATTATGATCCAAAGAGTCTTAAGGGGGGTCTTGTTCTTTTCCTGATTTCTATTGGTCCCAATTCTCAATTGAATTTTTTTTCATTGGTAGAAACTGTGACGGTTCAGATGTGCACTACATGGTACACTATAGGAAACACCCTACAGGATCTCTGGCTCCGGAAACTATACCGCTTTTCTTGGCTTTTGTGCCACAAAGCAATACCAGGAGGACCATTTCAGCATGAACATCCAGTGGTCCTCTTCGATGAACAAACTGCGGGATGATATGACCAACTGCCCCAAAAAAACCTTATTATAAAAAAGCCTTATGATGGGTAGAAGATGTATGATAGTCATGTGCGCATAAGCTGTCCTAAATACCTTATTATAAAAAAAAAAGTAAGATTTATTATCTCGGCGGGATGATATGACGAAACGGCCCCCAAAAAAAAAGCATTGCAAACTTTACACTGCAACAGCCATGGATAATAGCAGTGGATTACCTTGAGTTTCTTGATTTGGGGAAGAAAATTGTCAAGCGACAAGAAGAAAATTTCGCTGTCGCCGTGCACAAACAATCACTCGTCATACTACAGAATGCATCGTATATGTGGTTCAGTAGTGTGCCTACGCCAGAGAGAACAAAATCCACTCTACCGGTAAGGCTTACAAGGCTCAGATCCCTCATAGAGCCACTGTTATGCTGCTCTATGTTGCAGAAGCATTATACAGTAGACCTGAAAGTATAATCAACTGTACTCTGAAAATTAATGCCTCCATAATAGGCCCTATAATAGCAGAGTACTGTAAAATACAAGACACCTCGTATGTTAAAATGGGTAGTTTTTTGAGTTACATGAGCAACGGTAACGTAAGGAATTGCAGAAAAATTTGATTCTATTGATCAGTCAGAAAGCGATGAAGATCCTCTTCATTGTGTGCTACTTAGTTATACATGAACTCATTGAAGGAAAACTATGGACAACTAACACCTCTCCTCGAGAAAAGGAAAACCTAAACATCACCACGTCGATCTTCCACATTTTCATCTTCATATCTCACATCACATATATTTCCGACAATTTGATGGTACGAAGGTTGAAAGATAGATGATCAATAGCCATACGAGTAACCCATGTAGTTATACCGGGATCGAATGTTATGGCTATTGTACATGGGGTCTCCATAATCCACTGCCTTTATCACAACAGCTCCACGACGCCCATCCTGTTCCTGAACTGCACCAAAGACGACCTCATTTTTCTCACAACTTTGCTCATAGTAAGTCTCGGGCCCAGATGAGTAATGCCTCTGGTGATGCTGTTGGTGATGGTGGTGAAGACTCTCATTCCACCCGCCTTGAAACGATCGATTTTGCTTGAATTGGTGGCGGCTGTTCTCCATTTCGTTGGCCACAAATGGGTAGTTTTTCCTTTTCGGGGGTGTTCTAGTTTCTAGAGACGGGGGTTCATCTTCATCTGGAATCACATAGCTATCTTGCATGGGCCAAGCGTTTGAGTGTTTGGTTGGTTGATGGTAGTGCTGTTGGATGTGATTTTGGAGAGGTTTCTTCCTACCCTTGAATAATTCGACCACTGATGAGCCTGTGTTGACGAAAAGCCTACCCACTGAACCAAATACACCTTCTTCTGGCCTCTCATATTCATCTTCAGCTGGAATTAATGGCGGCCTGACCGATTTAGGAGGTATTTGATAAGGTGGCGGTGGTATGCCTTTTCTCATCGACGTTCCAGGATCCTACATTGGTATATATAGAGAGAGTAGACAAGACTTCATGAAAATAGTCCGAGGAAGATGAAAAAATACTTTTTTCGAATTTCTCAATTCATTCTATCAAATGAAAATTTGTCATTTTCACTGCAGTTCTTCACTATGGGTAGCTAAGGAACACTGAAGAATTTCACGGCAATACTATCCATGTCATAAAATTGAGTTAAGACGACCTTTGATCAATGTCAAGTTTTAAGGAAAACGGAAGTGAAATTTGAACTCTTAGAGGAACCACGGTAGCCCTACTTTCCTGATTCACTTCTTGTCCTCCCTAAGCAAATTTTTAATGAACATTTCAGGGGAAGTATCGATCATTACATTGCAGAATGTTAAGGAAATAGACCAATGATGGGAACTATGCCAGGGAAATGAAAAGACAATTGGTCCAAAACAAAGAAACAGAATACGAGATACGTCTGTATAGCTTACTCTTTGGGATGAAAACATAGCTGCGACTCTTCGCTGCAGCAAGGCCAGCATATAACCAAAAAATCCAGCCGCAACAAGTACTGCTATCCCTGCAATCACGGAAAATGTCTCAGGAAATACCCATGATCTCGACCCCAAAACAATAGTCTTAACTTGTGTACCAGGCGGTTATACCTAAGTGGAGATTCCCATCGTTCTGGTACGTGCAATCATCTTCATTGAGTTGGATCTCTCGAATTGCCTGGTTTCCTCTATCCACAACCAAAAGAGAGCAGCTACTTGCGATATAAACCAAGTCAAAATCATTTGAAAACTTTGCATCTTCACTTGGACCATCCACATGACCCCCTCGGCTCCACTTCCCTCCTGCAATAGTAACCACCCCTGCACAGAGACGAAATGGTAACTTCAAAGTGAAGTGCACACAGTTTTACCTCAAAATCTCTGAAGCTAAATTACAGCTAATATATGTCGGAGTGTGGAAGCTTATTGAATGGCTTCATTTGGTTCAGGCTGTTTACGGATCATGCTTTTAATGAAGAGGGATGTACCAAGGGAAAAGGAGATCGTAAAAAATAAAAGATCTAAACGTTAGCTTCTTCACGTAATATCTTCTATCGCTTCATTGGTTCTCCCTTTCCCTTTACGAATCCTCCACAAGTCCATTATCCAAATGCAGCTTAAACAATCGAGGACTTTAACTACCTGCATCACTGATTTTCCTGATTGCCATATTCAAAGTGTCTGCGACATAGATATTTCCTCTGTCGTCGAGAGTAATCCCTTTCGGGTGGTTCATCCGAGCTTCTCTTGGCCTCCCATCCACATGCCCAGAATGCCCTTCAGATGATCCAGCAATGAGTTTGGGACGGCTATCTGCATGTCAACCATTTAATTCAGATGACAAAAATAAGCAGAAATAAACTTTAGCCATAGTACATATCTGAATGGTGCTTGTTCGTACCCACTATTAGGAGGGAAAAAAAAAAAGTGGATCCCAAGTTACGAAAACCAGCTACCAACCAGAAAAGTGTGAGCACAATCTTTAGTTGTCAATCATAGATAAACATGTTTAGGTGTGAGCACAAAAAAAGAGTCAAGGACGGAGAATTTCAGAAGACGGCAATGTTTCTGAAGAAACATGACTTAAAAGACAAGAGTTACTCAAAACTCAAAAAAGTGGAGTCTTCTGCCAAACGAAAGCGATTTGCTCCCATTTTAAAGCTCCTGGTGCTTTGCCCTACTAAAATACTCACAGAGTACAGAATCAAAACACATAACAGTTAAAGAAGCTCTTGATAGTTTCAGATACATTCTAGGCAAACCCAACCAACAAAATTTCTTAAGGAATGCCTGGAATTTTCTGTTTGGAAATAATTTCATAAAAACAGCAAATTCAGAACTTACAAAAAAAATGGATTCAATATGCAGATATATCAAATTCAACAGAAATCAAATAAAGCTAAATTCTGAGCTGGTACTGAAAACCAATTAATCAAGAGAAAGGGTTTAAATGTTAAAATTTTGGCAGTTGACATCTATAACCTTAATTTGTGCAGATGAACAGTAATTTCCCTTGAAAAAATTTGCCCAAATAAATACTAACATCTGATATTTACTAGCTGGTAAAAAAAGAGGGTTTGCCTTGATATACAAGCATACTAATATTCACAAACACATGATACAAGAAACAAACTTTTACTGCAGAAGACAATGCCTTTTAAGGAAAAAATAAAGGATTACATACAGAACCTAAAGAGCTTCGGTCGGTCACTGGAAAGACTTGGCCTAAGAAGTGAAGTGCAGACAGCATTTTCACAAGATTCTTAAAAAGAGGGAAAAGACGCCTAAGCTCACTTTAAAAAGTAAACTCTTCTTCTAAACAAAAGCAAGCATGACCCATTATCCAAAAGTTCATAATCATGCATTCCAGATCTCACATAAGACAAAAAAATATGTGATAACTAAAGCAAATCACATTGACGCAGTGGCAGTCACCTGACATCTCAAGACGTCATCTGACATCTCGAGACATCATGAAGCCCGTGGTCTAGGGTTTGACTCCCACATGTGTGCTATCAATTCTTGTTCTGCGCCGGTCCAGACGAGACTTTGTCCCGACTTTAAGTGGGCCCCTCTAGTGGATGGTGGAATTGATCTCCCGGATCAGTCCATTGGGCCGGCCGGATAATGAGTTATCGGAAAAAACATCTATAGCAAATCACCTAATATTTGGTCCGAGTCCAAACTTGAAAATAAACCCAATTCTTGACTATCCAAGTTCTCATACGAAAATCAAAGACCAGGGCCTCAGAAAGCCTAATTCTTGATTTGGATCAGTCCATCCATACGAGACTTTTCCCTACTTTAAGGGGTCCCTTGCTAGTGGACGATGGGATTGATCTCCAGATTAGTCGGTCCACTGGGTACTGGGCCAGATAATGCAAAAAATCTAAAGCAACTCACCTAATATTTGGTCCAAGTCCAAACCCGGAAATAAACCTAACTCTTGACAAACCCAAGTCCTCATTAGCAAATCAAAGACCGGAACTTTCCTATGAAAAGCATGTACTGTGTACGTAGGAAAATGCTTGGATGAAAAAAAATTCCCCAATAAGAACAAGGTCTGATGGAACAATCAAACAAAATCACAAGTCCAAAACTGTGAGAGAAAATTCCCTCTTACATCGAGACAAAGGAGTTGAAATCTTGTAAATGTTACTATTTTCAGAATCCAAGACCAGAAGCTCCCCAAATGGAGACACTACAGCAGAGAATGGATCAATTCCAAGTTTACTCCCATCAAATACAGTCTCAACTGTATATCCGCCTTCAAATTTCATCATCGAACGGCTAGAAACCTCTGAAAAAAAAACAAATTCACAAAACCCATTAACTCATTTTCAAGAAAAACCCAAAAAAAAAAAACAGGTAAAAATAAAATAAAATCATGGGAATGTGAGGTGAGGGAAAGATCTGTACCTGTTTTGGGGGTAGTAGTAGATTTCAGTGACCATATCCATTTAATCAGAGCAGATACTACATTTGAAACAACCCCACTAACAATTTCTGCAAATGTAGTGAAAAGAAAAGGGTTTTCTTTTTAAAAAAAATATACATATATAAGAACTGATATACAAAATGTGATAAATTTGTTTAATTACTCACTTGCAGGAGGTGTGGCTGAAGCTGATGAAGACCCAGAAAATAAAATCACAAGAATTAGAAGTAACATCAACCAATGCCTCCCCATTTCTTTTTTCTTTTTTTTGGTGATTAGGAAATACAACAAATGGTCATATAGCGAGGTTTATATTCTGCATTTAGAGAGAGAGAGAGAGAGAGAGAGAGAGAGAGAGCAGCAGCAATGCTGTCTTTTTTCGAGGGGATGTGATGAATGGAAGTTTTAATTCAGTGAAGTGAAGGAGAAGGGAGCTCAGTTCAAGGTAAGAAAGATAAAGGCAAGAAAAAGAAAGAAGGATCAGATGCTCTGTTTTTGTTTTTTGTTTTTTGTCTTATAATGCAGTTTAACTAATCCATTAATTGATTAATTATGTTTATTAACCTGACACAAAACAACTACTACTGCAATATAAAGATTGATTTTTATGAATCTTGAGTTTCTGTAATGAATGCACGTGACACTATCCAGTGGGTGATAGTGGATGTCAAACCAGATGAGGGATGAAATCCACATTGAAGAGGATGGCGTGATTGCTTCGATGGGTATTAATGTTTGGGGTCGAATTCCAGTAATTTCTTAATGGGTCTAAATTTCTCCGGTCTTTGATTTAGATGTGGTGGGATCCCTACCCTCTGCGGTGTTAACAGATACTCTATTCAAAATTATACATTTGAATGATGGACGTGAAACTATGTCTTTTTTATGTTTAAAGTCTTATATTTTAGTCAACAGGTCCCAAGTCCGGATGAAAGAGGAGTATAATGCGATTGCTAATGTCGTTTTTTAACTTGCTATAGCATAAAAAAGATACGTACTAAAAAGTATCAACGTTGTTCTACCGAGTTGGTGTCATTTTAGCACAATCTTATTCAAACTCCTAAACTAAACTCATCTCATTTTTTTTAAATAAATTAAATGATTTTGAATGATAGGTCAAATTTGATAGTAAATGTCACATATGACGCTAACAAATTTTGAATTGCCAAATTTGGCATTCATATGTATGGAATGGCGTGCCAATAGACATCATAGTATGAACCAGACAAGGCAAGGGTTAGAACCAAGTCATATAATCCGCATGTGTACACGAGAGCGCGAGTGTGAAAGCGATTGTAAATTATATCTCAAATAATTAAAATTCGCAAATGCGATGATCGAGAGTGTGAGTGCAATAAGAAGATTGAGAGCAGGAACGCATGATATTTTAAAAGATTATATGACCAAGGTGAGAACTCGTGCACCAAAGCACTCCATCGGACAACAATATTAGTGGAGTTACTATAGAGTAGTAGTTCTGGATGCATCTTGTGAAGCATGACGTGTATGTGTCGGGGCATCCCAAACAGTTCACTAAAAAAAAAAAAAATAGTGCACATTGTTCCGGTTATCTGTTTACATCTTAATCAACACTCCAACTATATTATTTATTTATTTTATCTATTTGTTACTGTATTAGAATACTTTTTCCGTCCCAATATTCTTATCCACTTCCACAATTTGCAATCCTTCAAAAAATTGTTTTATAGGAGTATTTTCAAATATATAATGTTACGTCTTGTTTGATAGTTCTTGATGAGTTTTATTAAACAATGTTTTCAAAAGTATAAAAACACTATAGATTGAAAGATATAAGAAATTGAAAAATGACATGTATGCCTGTAAATTGACAAGAAATTAGGGACGGATTGAGTATTATTTTTTCTTTTCCTTTTTCTTTACTAATAATGAGAGAGAGAGAGAGAGAGAGAGAGAGAGAGAGAGAGAGAGAGAGAGAGAGAGAGTAGTACTCCATTCGTTCCAAATTGTTGGTCCCTTTTGGGAACTCTAACTTTTTAAGCGGAAATGTAATAAATGTATTCAATAAATGAATTAACATTAAACAGATTCATTAATTTTCAACAATGCTCATATATTTCGACTTTTGAATGAAATAATTGTTATTGGTGAATGGGTTATGTTGGAAGATTAAATAAATTTTATTTTGACTTTTCAAAGAGGACTAATAATATGGACCATCTCAAAATAGTATAAGGGAAAAGTAATTTGAAACGGAGGGAGTATATAATAATGGGCACCTAATGAACAGTACTTCAACAAATCCATTGAAATTAATTGAGTTACTATAGGAAAAATAAAATAGCTAGGGTTTTATTGAGGCTGTTGTAAGGCCATGTAAGAGCATCTCCAACAGCCTCGCCTACCAACGATGAGGCTCGCTACCAACTCCCAGCAGCCTCGCCTCTCATCACGCCATTAAAGCCGCAACTACAGCGCCTCGCCTCCTGTGGCGAGGGAAGGCGAGCCCGCCACCGGTACTCTCTCTCTCCTCTTGCGCCTGGAAAAATGGATCACCGGAGGAGTGATCCTAAAATCGATTTGATACCATAGGATTGTTGGTCTTGTTGAGGCGATTTGAATGGTGTAAGACTCGTCGCCGGAAAAGTTGGCTGGAGCTTGCATGCGCCAGTGAACCTCGGCGCGTGTCGGAGAGTGAGATCCACTCTCGTGGTTGAGCTCCACGCGCGGCAGAGGAAGAAAGCGAGTCCCAGCTGTGTTTTTTTTTTTTGAGCCAAGTGGCTAGGCTATTGGTAGAGGTGATATTTTTTGGCTATCTATATCAATAGATGACACATTTTGTAGGCAATTTGTTAAGGATGGTATTAAGATTGTTGGAGATGCTCTAAGAGGATTGGGTAGCTATTTTCGCTAAATTTGGATATTTATTGAGGTTGTTGGGCCCTCATTGCTAGTAAACTAAAATTTAACTAGTTTATTACTCCCTCCGTTCTAAATTTCTTGTCTACTTTTACTATTCACGACACCTCAAATATTTTTTTTTATGTTTTTAAATGTATAAAGTTATATATATTCAATATGAATCTCGTTTGATAGTTCTCGATGAGTTCTACTATACAAAATTTTTGAAGTTGTAAAAAATATTATACTACGAGATTGAAAGATAAATAATTAAAAAATAACACCCGTAAACATAAACAGATAAGAAATTCGGGACGGGAGAATGTTTTATTCGTACTTTACTTTCTTCCATGGATCTGTCACAACTCACATGCCTACATCAAAACGCAGTCCAAGAGAAAATTGTTTCTAACTTGTCATGTGCAAAAAAACACAGCTAATTGTACTTTAAAATCACCGAGGTGGTAGTCTGGCTGATAGGTCAGTTGGCCTCCATAAAGGAGATTCAGGTTTGAGTCTAGCCCCCGAAGTGGCATTGGAGATTTTGGTAGTGCTATACTACTATCAGCTTGTACTGAGGTGGTGCTGTGGTGACGGTCTGTTCTCACGGACAGTAGCTATGGCTCAACCGGACATTCCACAGCGGGTCGGGAGCCTCTATGGTCACGCCCAAGGGGAGTTGCTACGCTGGTCGCCCCCTCCCACTCTTTTGCAGATCAAAAAAAAAAAATTGTACTTTAAAAGTGATCACTTCTGATTCGGTTTAACTAATAAAATTGGACGTATTAAAGTACATAACAGAACTGAGAAAAAAAAAAAAACTCCGAATTCTCCCTGAATTTTACATGGGCAGAAGGAGGACAAAATTACAAGAGTGCATTTTTACTTGGACCATTTCCTTTGTTGTGGTTTCCATTCAATATAAAAGACCTAAATGGGTTAATGATTGCTGGATTATTTTTTTAAACCAACATGATGGAGTCAAATGTTGAGTAACATATATCCTGCTTTGTCCCAATAGTTGCTCCGGATGGTTAGTGGGTTTACTCCCTATATAATTGATTAGAGTTCAATTATTACGGTCAGGCAGCGAGTAAATAATGTCTTGTGAATCCCTCGTATTAGAGTAGATGATCAGCTTTTAATCAGACCCGAGAGAGATGTGCACGTAAGATGACCCAAACACCCTGTAGTCAACCAAAGTATGGTATCATGGGAATTGGTGATGGTTAGATCACGTGCCATTTTCGGAATGTTTGGTTCATGTCTTTCTCCAACATTAGGAATTTTCTATTTTCGCTTTCTTTTACTTCGTTTGACCACGCTAACTGCTACAGTACGTAAGTTGGGAGAAAATGCACCCAAAATTTTCTTAGGTGATGTTTTGAGAAAGTTTTAACCAACCATACCTACCCATAAAACACATTCAAAATTTACCCAGAATTTTAAATCTCAGATGAGTTAATTTGAGCCATTAATTTAAAATTGTGGGCGATTTTTTAGGTACTTAGATTTTCCGTTCAATTTTGGGTTTCACACCCCTTGGGCGGCGGGAGGGGAGGGACTAATCCCCTTTCTAGATCTGGTTTCCCCTTCCCCTTCTGCACCATATCCACCTTCCGTTCGCCGATCGTTGGAACTTGGCGTTCCGCAGCCCTGTTGGGCGTCACGATTCGTCTGCTCCTCCTTTGCAACCTTACGGGTTCCGGCGGCTTCTTAGGTCTCCGGTAGAGGAGCGTGACCGGTTGGAGGTTTGGCTAGAGAAGGGCTGCTCAACGACGAAGGGGAGTGTATCTCTTTATTTTCGTTTTTTTTTGTGTTTTGTCCGGATTTAGGCCGGTTATGTCCGGCTTTAGGCCGGTTTGTCCGGACCTTGTCCGGTGTGTCCCGTTGGTTTGGTCATATGCTTTCTCGTTGTATTTTTGTGACCTGTTTTCGTTGGAGTGTCCGATTTGTGGACTCCCAACCTTTCCCCATGGCAATCTTTGATGAATACTATCTCTCAATTTTTGACAAAAAAAAAAAAAAGACTTTCCGTTCAATTTTGGGTTTCATACCTCGAGCCCACATGATGTTTTCATTTACACAGATTGCTCTGATACCCCAATTAATAACACCGCTTTTAGACTATTTTTCTAATAACCAAATGTCCGGACCATTTCAAATTTAGGATGGAGTATTACACCCACAATCCCTTCCCATATTCATCACCTAGAAAGGTACACACTGGTTTGGCATAGCAACAAAGGCTTTATCTCATTTACAGATAGCAACATGTGAACGGAATCAGACATTGCTAGTATCAGTTTTCCACTAAAACAGAACGCACCGGCCGGTATACGTTACGGGATTCACAACCTTGGTTTCATACACGATTGTTTTCGTTTACAGAGATTGATCTGATAACCCATCAGTAGTCTGCTTTTAGACTACTGACCAAATATTTTATTTCATACCCGATATCACGCACATAGACTTCCAATTTAGGACGGAGTGTTATACCCACAATCTCTCCCCATAGACACACTGGATTGGCATTGCACAAAAAAAGGCTTGATCTATCATTTGCACAAGAGAACCATGTGAATACATGAAGCACTCAATGATCAAACCTAGACATTGTAAATCATCCCAACCTCTAGAGTGGAAGCATGAGGAACACCCAAGGCATATGTTGGTCCCCTAGAGTTTCTTCTCAAGAAATCATACCCTAAATTAATCACAACTCTTTTGATCAAACTTGAACCACTCTTTGCCCTCACATAACAATGCCCCATTATGAATGCCAACCCTGCTTCCCTTCCTTCCATCAACTCCTGCAACTCCTCCCGGGCGCCTACGCCAATCTCAGGACTCTCCGGCACAAGAAACTTCACTCTCTTCCTCGGCTTCACAGGCGGCATTATCTCCCTCAGTTCAAAAGCCTCTTCCGTTTCAGAAGAGTTCACATCATCGTCTTCAGACAAGTTTACACCTTCTGCATTTGTTGAAGAAGTTCCGACAACAGTCATCCTTTCGTCGCCCTCAATATTGCAATCTGGCTGCTCAGACCGAATAAACTCCGCAATACTAAAAATAAGATCTTTTTCAAACTCCACATCATCCTTGTGAATATCACGGTACCCGTATCGTGCTATGCAACGATAAATCCGGTACCCTTTCGGGCCGATTCTTCCAACCAAGAACCTTTCCTGAGGTCTTACGTGAGGCACTGGGACGGATTTGATGCATAGGAAGATTAAAATCTGGTGAAAAGCTGGGAGATTGGTGACAAAGTGAGAGAACATGGCGGGAATACCAGAGACAAGCTCAGTGTGTATAAGGCCAATGCCACGGACCCGCACGATTCCAAGGTTAGGACCAAGGCTTAGTAGCCAGTTGATGGAAACCTTGTTTTGGACATCGAATTCGTATTTCTTCAGAGTGCCGTAGTGCCAAACGTACATGATTACTAGGAAGATAAGTGAGAGAGCAATAGGCACCCATGCACCGTCAAGGAACTTGATGAGTGAAGCTGAGAAGTAGAGCGCTTCTATGGAACCGAAGAAGAATATAAAGCAAAGGGCTATGAATACATTTCTGCGCCAGCAAAGGACGATAACCAGAGACATTAGGCAGGTGGTTACCAGCATAACCGTTATAACTGCCAAACCTGCTCCATAAAAGAATAAGCAGTAATATGTTTAGCACAATCATTATCAAATAAAGGAAATATGCCCAGTTAGCACCCAATAAAAGGCCGTCTAGGACAGGTAGATTGGTACATGCCTAACCTCAACAATAAATACATAAATGGTTGTACTTAGACTTGAACCTACAACCTGTTAGTAGGGTGCGTTATTGACTACCGAAGAACTAATCACTACTTACAAGTTACAACAATCATAACCACATACTGCCAATTCACAAATTAACATAGAACCACAACTTTCTGGTCATCTTACTCCACCATTTAGATGTGTTTGTCATCGAAATATAGGGGGCTGAAGAGTTTCATAAAGCCAATAATTGGAACAATATTATTCCTTTATGGGGACTTAGTTTGCAGGATCGAACCAGTTGGTTGTAGTCACTTAATCTCAATCTACTGATTATTTCCAAGCAAAAGAAATCGAAAGGGAAGAGAAGAACAACTTGAGCAATGCCCTCATAATTGTATGAAAAAAGAGCCCATTCGAAAAAGTACCTGCTGCATTGCTTATGTGTTTTGTGTTTCTGAAACCAATAGTAACAGCCAAACATAACATCATCAAAGTCCAGTTGATCTCCGGAATATAGATCTGGCCATGTATAGTAGACGAGGTGTGTACAATTTTGACCCTTGGGAAGCAACCCAGAGCAGAACACTGTTTGATAATGGAGAAAGTCCCAGTGATGATGGCTTGGCTTCCCACAACTGCTGCAAGTACAGCTAATGCCAGAACAGGCCATCGTATTATCTCTGACACACCAAGTAGGTTACTAACATAAGCCAAAACTCAACTTATAAAGGTTTTTGGATTAGTTATTGCCTACAAATAGCAACGCAATTTGTCTGTGAGGAATATAGTATATAATCAGAGAGAGAACAAAAATATAAAACCTACCAGGTACCGATACATAGAATCCAATGTGGTAATCACTTTCAATAATATGGTGCTTGGAAAGATAAGCTGCTTGCCCCATATACGCAAGGATCAAGGAAGGGTAAACCACGAAGGTGAAAGCAATCTGCAATAAAGTGATCCCTCTGTTAGAGGAGTTGATCTCAGTGTTTCATTTTCTAGCAACAAATGGTTCTTCAGAAAATAATTCCAAATGCTTATGTCCAGCAGAAAGTAATGTAATCTTCGGTGTATTCACAACTCTCTCCTAACTTAGCACTACTTGTTGCAGCTTGAATGTGTTTGTCCTTGAAGTGACGTACCAACTAGGCAACTAGCTTTGATTGGTTCACGGGTTAGAGGTTGCGATCAGAGTGTACATTATGGTAGGCCTCACATTTTCCTCATTTGCATGCAACATTAAAAGGTGGATTATCTACTGCTGGCTTGGCAATATATCCGTCGAAACTGAGCATAGAGTATACCAGGGCAGGGGTGGTAGGTATTGCTAATGCACTGATGAGGGATTATTGGATCAGAGTGGACTATCTGTAAAGCATGAGTACAAGTTGGTGGTAGAAGACTATTACCACAATTTTAAATTTTTGTGGGATTGGCCTGTCAAAGGAAATGACATCCCTCCAGGAACTGTTGCATTCAAAGCTAGAAATAAACACAAACCCAATTAACTGACCTTTTCTAAAGACGACAACAATAAAGAAATTAATGCAAATATTATTGAGTGGCAAGGCAAATTTTACAGGCTTGAGGAGGCGAGATTCTTCAACTCGCCTCCATTTAAGTCACTGTGGTTTCGTTGACTAATTACAGTAACTACACAGCTGTATTTGGAAAACATACATGTACTTTGAAGTTTGAATTGAAAATCACAAGGGTGGAAGTTGGAAAACATAAGCATCCTTTTAATTGAAAATCTATTTGGCGGGCCCCTATTTTACGTTTGATTTACAATTTCATCCCACAAAGGGGCGTATCAACTGCAGTACTCGACAGGAAACATAACCAATTATTTTTACCTTGATAGACAACTGTGAAAAATGTCCAAGATCAGCAAACATTGCTTCTGAACCTGAATTACAAATAAAACACAACCGATAAGAAAACTTTGTCTACTGGGAAAATGGCTAGACGACACAGTTCACTTTACTCGTTCTACCTGTTATGCATAACAAAATCCCACCCAAGGACATCCAACCTCCCCTTTGAGTCTTCTTCAAAAACTTGTACATGTAGTAAGGAGAGAGTGCTTTGTAAACAGAGGGATTCCAGTGGAAGATATTGTATACACCAATAGCGCTGATGCATACAAGCCATGCTATCACAATAGGTGCAAAAAGGAATCCCAATCGATGGGTCCCATAATGTTGGAGCGCAAACAAGAATACCAATATGATACATGCAACTGGCACTTCTACATCTGCAGAATAAAGGAACAAACATCAAATTTACAATCTAGTATCTATAAATAGAGTAAATTGTGAAGAGCCCAACAAGCACTGCCTCAATCCTTCAGCCAGAATCTTTCAAGTTGCTAGTGAAATGTTATAGCTGAGAAAAGAAAAAAATTCTGCAGTTCCGAAACATATATGTAAGAGTAAGAACAGAAAACATATTGCTTGATCGAATGCAGATTGTGATGGGATGAAGAACCAAAAATGTCATCAGGATGTTGCCTCAAAGCAGTAAAAAGGAGTGAAAGAATCTGAAGATCCAAAACGAAGTCTCTGACTGACAGAACAAAATCGGTCTTCCAATTTAAGATGATGATTATGTAATTCTTTACAGCTGTTAATTGTCAACTGCCAAACCATAGACCAAGAACCAGCACCTACCTCAAGGAATTTACCAAGGGAAGAACACGCAACAGAATAAAGAAGAATTACGTATACCCAGAAGCCGAGTTACAGTTGAATAAGCCTCAATCCTTTCTTGTTAGACTGAGGGGCTTCATTACAAGTCAAATTCATGACTGAAGGTGCAGCAATGTACAGGTCATTTTCAAACAAATGTTACCAAGGCTACACAATGGAGCTCGGCAATTTAAAATTTGTTAATTATTCAGGTTACTCATAGTTATCAGGATGAGCACTGTGGTTGAGATATGCAGGATCACGACCATGCACAACAACACAGATCTTGCACTCCAAAACTTTATTTTTGCTTTCCCTATTTTGAGGGAAACGAAAAGGTAAAAGAAAGGATGAAAATAATGAAATAAAGATGCTAAATTTATTTCTTTAGTTAAACAATCATTTCATTTTGGTAAATATCCACAATTTCACAATTGAACCACAGCCTTAAGGACTGCCAACCTTGGAAGGTCAGACAAACCAATAAGAAATATATAGATGAAAGAATACAGGTGATAACTAAAAAGAGATTAAAATTTGTGAAAGGGAAGGTGACATCTATGATTGCACATTTGATCTGGATCAGATAAGAGAAGCAAGAAGTAGTGTGTAATACCCCAGATTTGGGGGTAGAGATTGTTTAGTGTTTAGTCCCACATTTGAAGTCTAAATGGGTGATCTTGGGCATATAACAAACCATGTAAGAGACCACTAGTACCTTGGGCGCAAGCATTTTGGGCCATGTGGTGTGGCTTGTGGATCAAATCTGGGTACTGGGCTAGTGATCTACATGGGGCGTTACATAGTGTAGATTAGGGAAATGATGCAAATTTCAAGACTTGTCCATAGTGGCTAAAAAAGGTGATGATTTGACCAAAACCTGATACAAGTTGATTGACAAACTATGATAAGGACCATTTGAATATTCATAAATTAAAATGCTTGGAAAAAATCTTGATCCATTGATTACACTTGGACAATAACAACTGTGGGGAAGCCTTGCTGACCCCTATATTGTCTACTTATCTGCTGATTGATTATTGTGTTTGCCTCAACAGGTACTGAACTTATCATTACAACATAATTTGACAAGTCTAAGGCCCCGTTCCACTAACTCAAAAAGCTAAAAGCCAGATTATTACGTTTTTCGAGACAGGTCATCCCCTCACAATACATCACATAAAAAACCACAAAAAGCCAACGCTTATTTCGAGCTCTCACATAAAAAAGTTAAAAAGCCAAAAAAACCAAGTTAGTGACACACCCCCTAAAGATGACTATACTTGTTGAGTGCAAATTTGTTCACCTTCACCTAATGAGGGTGAACAAAACCTTCACTCTGATTGGTTGAAATGGTATGGGGTCCACCACAAATGGTGTGGACCCCACCACAAAGTGATGTCATGCTTACCAAAAAGTGCATTAATTCTGTGGACCCTACATTATTTCAACCAATCAAAGTGAAGGTTTTGTTCACCCTCATTAGGTGAGGGTGAACAAATTTGCACTCATACTTGTTTGCTTCCGCTTGGGAATTCAAATGGATAAAAAGAATCCAACTATGGGTACCTATAGGAAGTACCGATAATGTATATATGGTGTGTGGAGCCCTCTTTTGGGTCCCATACAAATGATCAAACGGTTCATTAATTTAAAAATAATTTTTGAGCAGCCATGCAAAAAATTAGCTCAAGTGGATGAGTAAGTAGTTGATTGGAACTTCCAAGTTTCATTCAGCACTCATGATCTTAAATTCTGAATGAAAAATTTGAAGATTCGATCAACCATTAACACATAACCAATTGAGCTGATTTTTGCAGGCTACTGGAAAAAATAAATTAAAATTAATGAACGGTTCATATTATTTGTGTGGGACCCAAAAGTTGGCCCCACACACCATCTGTATACTATCAGTACTTCAAAGATCGGTACCACATTTTGGGGATAAAAATGTACTCCCTCCGTCCCAAAATTTTTGTCCAGTCCGCAAAACGAGGACCTAAAAATAATAAGTCTTTTAAAAGAAAATTTTCTAATTTTTTTCATCGATTAAAAGTACTCGTTGATATCTAGTAACTTGTTAAAAAAAATTGAATTTTTCTTGAAATTTTTTGTGTTATTTTTAAGTTCTCGTTTTGCGGACCGGACAAAAATTTTGGGACGGAGGGAGTATAACCATACTGATTGCACTATAGTATCCACATCTTTTTTGGTCCAGCTTCATACCTACCGAACGACCTTTTCTTAATTTTCATACAACAACCTTTATATCGGTACAATGCTCTCAGCTTAATCTTCTAACTTGTGGCTTCTTATTGGTCCAGGTTTATCTGTAATTTATGATTAAGTAGGATGCTTTCAAGTTTGGTCTGCCACATACTGAATTCCCAACTTTAATTTATTTGCATGATAATGATTTGACTCTGATTAAAGTTAGGAACTTTGTCCTGGTTATATATGAAAGGACCCACAATAAAGCATATTTAAGATAATTTGGTACTATCTCTTTGTCCACCAACTGCACGTCTGCATAAAAAACTTCATAAAGATCAAACTAGTCCAACTTCAGAATATATTAACAGTAACCTTTAGATTATGATACCCAACTCTGATTTGCACCACTGCCAAAGTCGCATAATTTACGTGTGTGAGCGAGAGTGTGAAAGCGCCTTCGGAGAACATCCCAAACTATTAAAAAAATTTAAGAGTGAAACTCCTACCGAAGAATTGTGTAACCTACGTCACTGCACACGTCCTCCATATTCAAGCAACCAAGAGAAACCAGCCATAAAAATCTCCTGGCATCCAATTACCCACATCACCTCTGCCCAGCCCTAGCCCTAGCCCTGGCCCATATATACCCAGATTTCCATCCTTGAAGTAGTAGTTACACACCTAAATCTGGCAGGGTTGGTGAGACAATTTGAATCCAATCACCTAGAAGATCCATGAGGTATGCAAAAACTGGTGCAATATATGTTCTCTTGGCAAACAAGCGGCTAGATTTAGTTTGAGAAAAATAGACAATACAGTGAAGTTAGACGCACACTCTCAGCTTCCATCCAGTTTTGACCAGTCCGGTTTTGGTCCGTTTTGGTTCCACGTAAGACCCACAACAATGATCTGTGTCATTCATCTCGTAACCCTCATCGAGAAGGTTATCCATGCCAAAACTTAGTTTGATTGAACATCGGAAGATATATGAATACAACCTAAAATTGCACACACAGTAAACACAGCCGAGCAAGCCAACCGCCACAAGGGGAAAATACACACCTAGCCTAAAAAGCACATTATCATTTAACCCCTCATAAAATGAAAACAAACATCCTTCAAACAATATGTCTGAATCTAATACCAAACAGTGAATGAATTGGCAAAAAATAGATAAGAGGCTTACATTGGTGCTGCTCTTTTGACATGGAAAGCTCTAGCCCCGAGACCGCAGAAAACACTGCAAATAAATCAAACACCAAACAATTCTCAGTTATCAACATCCCAACTTTCAACCAATTGAAAAAAAAAATCCAATAATGTAATCTCCCATACCAGAGATTGCAGGTGTAAGGACTCCATCTCCAATGACCATACAAGTTCCTATCAAAGCCAAAACAAGCAATACCCTTTGCAGTACTCTATGTTTCTCCAATGTTGATTTTAGGCTCGAACCGGGGCTTTTATCTCCATCTTTCTTATACTCCGATAGCTCCTCATCAGCTAGCTGGCAATTAGGCAAAGTACTAACTCGGGCGTGGCGGCATAGCAACGAATACAAAGCAAAAGTTCCCCCTTCACCATTATCATCAGCTCTAAGCACTATGAACACATACTTAAGTAGCGGGATAAGGGTAAGTGTCCAGAAAACAAAAGACAACACCCCAAATATCTCCTCATTAGACTCAGAATGCTGAATGTCCTCCGCAAATGTGCTTTTGTATACATACAAAGGTGAAGTGCTTAAATCCCCATACACAACACCTAAGCTCTGATAAGCTAGGGTCAAGACTGTCCTCCATGATTCCTTCTATAAACCAAAAACAAGAGCAGGATTATAAGCAAATGGTTTTATTTGAAGAAGGGTTTGTAAATACCAGTGCCAAGTGTCTCACCTTGATTGGGTTGCCACGGTTCCATCCTTCAAGATCCATTGCAGGGTGTCTCAGAAATCAGAACCATGAAACCCCCATTGTTGCATCAGTATGAAGAAAAAAAGGAAAAGGACCCAAATGGGTAAACAACCTTCCCCGCTTGAACCTTCCCAGATTAAACAATCCAAGAAAATAAGAACAGAAATCAAGATTATTCTAAGAAAGGTTGTTTGGTCTTGTGGAGTAAGCAGAAATTCAACAACCCATCAACGGTGACGTCTCAAGAACAAATACAGAACCCCAAATGGAAATAATACAAAGATACTGGTATTAGAAGTAACGTGTGAATAGACTGCAAAATAAATAAATTGTTTATGCATAGAGAGAGAGAGATTTTGTTTGGTAAAATAATGGGTTTCAGTTTCCTTTCCCCTGTGGTTTTTGGTCGGTTTCTGTGTAGAATATTTTTGTGGGTTATCTTCAAAACTTGGATCTTTACGGAGAGAAGAGAAAACTACTATTGAATTGGGGAAGTGGGTCTGTGTAAATGTGCAGGCACTAACTGATATTCTTGAAGTTATACTCTCCCACTTGACCACTGAAAGCATTTCCTACCAAATCTCTTTTGATAAGTGTCGGCTTACATGCACGTTAATTAATTTTGAGGCCCAATTTCTCCATTCACAAATGAAAAGTCCAATAAAGGCCGGGGCAGAATTTTATATGGAATAGCTTCAAATGAATTAAAAGCATTTGAGAGATTTCAGACTGAGACCTTGAAAATGAGCGAACTTTAAATCTCAATCTTGATCGCTAAGCTAACGTCTTGGGTTTTATTTTGTACCAAATATAACGGTTAACTCATCCGAGTTGACTTGGATCTATACCCGCAATGGTGTGATCATATCCGTCAAGGGGTTGGCATAGTGGTCAGGTCGGACAAATAAGAGTTTACTTCTTTTGGGATTTTAAGTTGGAAACCTCCTAAATGCTATCAATTCTTGTTGGGGGCTTTATCCCAATTTCAAATGGACCATCCGATTGTGGTCAATCGATGTGCACATCAGTTCACCTAAAAATTTGTATTTTTTTAACAAAGTGCATGTAAACCTGTCCGAAAATGGAGAGGTACATTAAACAAAACACTAGTTGCTTCCACGGTCCCACATCTTGAAAGCGATTTCTTAAGAGGAATTTTAAAAACACATGCTTTTGAATGGCAGTGGAATTTTGACTCACTTTTACATTAGCAGCTTCCATCCCTTTGATTAATGCACAAAAGTCGCAGATAGAAAAAAAAAAATTAGGCGCAACAGAAGCAGAGATTTGAGGTTTGATTCCTGGATTCGCAGCATAGTTCAAAGAAAAATTACGTAATTTTTTTTTGAATCTTGTGTTCATTCTTATTTGGATCCGAAAAAAGGAATTTATTTTTGAGATTCAGTAAATGAAAGAATTGTTTATTCTACTGGTTCATCAGATAAAAAAAAATACTAACCCAATTTAATACTAATACTGAGGGGTGGAGATAAATAAAATTTAAATCCTTTTATTGAATTCATTTTGAACAGGTGTCAAACTCATTCAGGGTGAGTTTTCCGTTTGCTAAATTTGTTTTTAGCACCCTCAACTCCCATTTGCTAAACCCATACAGGTGATTTTAGAAACTTGTCATTAGCAAAAGGAATATAAAAGAGAAAATTGACTTTTAATTAGCTTTTAGCTAATTTTTACGGGATTTCTGATTTAGCAAATGGGAAACTTGGAATATAACTTCAGTGCTGTCTCTTTAAATTTGGAAGGTAGTTAGAGGGTTTATTGAAGAAACATAAAAAGCATCTAAATCAATCTCCAAAAGTTGAACCAAATTGAACTTAAAAGCCATTTTTCTACTTTAGTAAGTCCCTTTTTAAAATGTCCAACTCTAAAATTATCTTTCGGAAAAAAAAACTTTAAAATTATTCCTTTATTAGTCTCCATAAAGCATCTCAATAATTTATTTTAGTGCCTCCTAAAAAATAAGGATGCACTATTTTAGTATTTGTTTCTTTCTCCTTAAACTCTCTCTCAATCAATTTTTAAAAAAAAAAAAAAAGAACTGAACCAAGAATACTTCACAAAAAGAATATTTTGATAGAATAAAAATAAAATAGAGAGACTGATGTAGTGAACATTTTAAAAAATAGCTTGCTAAAGTATAAAAATAGCATTTTCTCCCTAATTTGGTTCAAAATTAAGGGAGGCTAATGCGGATGTTCTTAGGAACGTATCAAAGGACTTGTTTTAAGGTTTTCTTCCACAATTTAGTTTAAGATGAGGTTTAGAGAGCGAGATGGTGCTCTTACACCACATTTCATATCTTTCCGATAGATAGATATTTGCAACTCAAAATATCTCCTTGTGCCCGTCAAAACTAACAATATCAAAAATTACAAGCTTGCACATTGCCAGCTTTTGCATTCTCCATGTAATAACTATATAAATAGGCGTAAACTAGTTCGAATACCTAAAAGTCAGGCTGAAAAAAATTAGGGCCGAAAGTCTTTCAACAATGTCCAAGGGTTAATGCCAAAAAATTGGAGAACAAGTGCCTTTATTTCAGTGACCCTATCCATAATTGTGTGTACCTTCTTTCTTGTAAAGGACGAAAGAGACAGGGACCCATAAAATCCATTTTTAGGTCACAATGATTGAAATTAGGACAAGTAAATCCAACAAGCAGTTCACAGATAAAACCACAATCATGGGTTCTAATATATATGTTAGCTCATATGAGTAGAATCAACACAGAGAAAAGAAATCTTGGTTCGCTGACCTGCTATAAGAAATTGAGACACGAAAAGCTAATAGCTTTAATAAGAAGATCCGCCGGGGACGAGTGTAGGCACTTTTTCAGGACTACATCCAGGGGCGGAGCCAGGATTTTAGAGAAGGGGGAAAATCTACCAACTACCAAATACCCAATATAGGCTGGGGCAAAAAAAAAGAAAAGAAAAGGGTGGTCAATTAGCAATTTTTTGGTGTGTATTAGTAATATCCCTATACAAATTTTTGGTTCAGGGTGGTCAATTGACCACTGTTGTATTCACCTCCCTCCGCCCCTGACTACATCTATTACAGGTGTTTGAGTTTCTCTAGTTCAGATTTTGTTACCGTGAGTATAAATATAATAGGGCCATGGATGTTTAGGTAGGATCCAGGGGTGCTGTGTACGGTGCCGCGCATCCCTCGGCCGTCCAATCGTATTTTGGACCGATCGGATGTGTTTTGATTTTTTACCAGTAAAAAATAAATTCAAATTGTCGAACGCATCCGGGCCGTCCAAAACATGATCGAACTGTCTCCGATTCCGTTTAGGTAAGAATTATGTTATCAAGAATAGGAACTGCTCATACCTAGAGATGGTAACAGGGCGGATCGGGGACGGATTTAACTATGGGCCTCCGATCCCCGAACCCTCAATCAACATCCATCCCCGACCCGTTCTCCGAACAAGGAATCACCTCCACCCTCCATCCCCACTCAGTCCTAGCGGGATAGAGGATCTCTGCCCCGGTCTAAAAGTTACCTAACCAAAAAATTTAAAAATACAAGGGGTTTTTTTTTTCCAATACAACATAGTATTTGATATCCAAGTCAAATAATGAAAAACATGGAACACATTTTAAATTCTCAACAAAACTCAATCAATTAAATAAAATTACACAGTCATACATAAGATAATCTAGATTTGTCACTGTGTTTGAGTATATATACTAGATTTGTCACTGGATCACACAAGTGCAATGTCAGGAGCGATAACACCCAGCAAAAACCACTACCCCAAATCCTTACACTAACAGCTAAGGAAGATTTTAACAGAAATGAATAACAAAGGTTAACAGTTGAAAGAGTAAACATGATGGGATGCTCGTGTCAATGTAAGCAGATGTATCACACGTGTGTCTCGTATTATTTTCCAGTGTCAGAGTTCTTCTTCAAATATTATTATCTACTGTTTTGGCATTGTTTCGACCATGGGTCACAGTCCAGTCACTCCACTCTATGGCACTATTTCCGACCACGGGGCCTACAGTCCATCATTCAAAAGACTTGGTTTGTTTACGTCTCATTTCAACTGACGGTCGCCAAACTTTTCGCACGCTTGTAACCACGGCTCATTGTTCCGGGTTTACGCACAACCATAGTTCCACTGTTCCAGGCTCCCAGGTTTACACACACACCCAACCATGGTTCCACTGTTCCAGGCTTCTAGGTTACACACACACCCACCCATGGTTCCGTTGTTCCAGGTTCTCAGGTTACACGCATACACAACCATGGTTCCGCTGTTTCGGGTTCTCAGGTTACAAACACACACACAACCGTGGTTTTGTTGTTCCGGTTCCCAGATTTACACGCATAAATTCATTTTCCTACTCATCATTGTTCAAGGTCGTTTCTCGTAAACATGTCGTATCATTTCTCGTAAGTCGTGTCTCGTAAACATGCAACATTATTTCTTGCAAAAATATGTCTCGTGAATATGCAGCCTTCTCGTAAAACGTGTCGCATAAAATCATGATTTCTCCTACGCGATCCTTTTTTAAAAACAGTCTAGGATTTGTAGAAAATAGCATTTTAACAACTACGAAGTCACTTTTAGGTACATAAGTTCGAAGTCTCATTTCTCGTGATAATAACTTTTCTTTGATCATACTACGTAGAAACATTGTTACTACTTTGAATAAAAACAACTAACCTTAATTTTTACAGAAAACTAGTCAAGCATTATAGCAACATAAACAATATACTTAGGAAATAGGGTTTAAGTAATCTACCTTAATTCCGATGATTAGTCGGAAGACGCTAAAGCTAGGTGGAAATTCGGCGGACAACGTACACAGCCACTAACTCCGGAAGAAAAAGAATTACTTCTTTTTCCTAGAAACAAGATTACTACTAACTTCTACTATTTTTTGGATCTAGAGGTGGTTTTGGTGGTGGAGGGTGGTGGCTTTCACTTGAGTTTGGAAGAACAAGTTGAAGCTCAAGATGACCTTCAACTAAAAACTCAAGAACTAGAAGTATTTTCTCTCTCTAAAAATACTAGAATGCCAAGAACAAGAATCCTAGAAAGGTGCGTGGTGGTGGTGGTGTGAAGAATGAGAGAAGTATGGGGTGCTATTTATAGGCAAACCATAGGCACCCTCTCCTTCTCTCCCAACTGGTTCTCTCTCTCTCTCTCTCTCTAAATCTCTCCCCAATCCTATAAATGCTCTCTAGATTTGGAAGTACAACACAATCCTATTTAATCTTAGCCAAATCCTAGCAAATCTATAGGTTTAGTAGTAAAAATCTCTAGGTTTTAAATGACAAATCTTAAGTTTTAATGGAGAGAATCCTAGGATTTTTATGGAGAATACTAGGAAAATCTAATCCCATGGGATTCTTGTGTACAATATATATGTATATGTATATGCATGTAAATGTAGGGTAGTGTAGCACTTGTCTTGGAGAACAAGTAAAGAGGGAACTTCCTCCATCCTTCCTCTCTCTTTCTCTCCCATGTGCAAGAATATCTACCTAGGATTCACTAGGTATAGGTAAGCCTTGGAGAGGAAGAAAGATAATGTAGGGTTCTATGGGGTTCCTTGGTATAAATTGTAGGATACATTAGTAGACATACATATATATATATATATATAGAGTCCCCTTCCTATGAGGGATCCCACATTTTAACAAAGTGTTGGAGTCACCCAATTCTCCTATTTCCGGATCAAATTTCGGCAATCCGAACCGTCCAATGCGTTTAAAACGTGTTTTTAAGGGCCAACGCGAAGATTGGGCAAAAAAAAATACTCGGAAAGGTTTGATCCAAACAATTTTTCATACAAACCGTAGATATACATTTTATGAAAAACCGCTCGGATGAAGCTCTTCCGGGTATATTTTTTTTACGAATCCTCGCGAAAACCCTTAAAAACACGTTTTAAACACATTAAACGGATTGGATCGTCGAAATTTGATCCGGAAATGGGAGTCCCACACTTTAACAAAGTGTGGGATCCCACATAGGAAGGTGAGTGTATATATATATATATAAGATTTCTAGTAAATTCTAATAATTAAAGACGACTCTTTTAATTTAGTAAAAGATTACTAAATTTATTAGTTTTGATTTTATCACGAAATTTTTATTTACCAACAATCAGGGTCGTTACAGTAAACATTTAAATATCATACTTTTTAACCTACAAAAAAATAACGGGGCGGGGATTGGATCGGAAGTACGTGGAACCGACTCCAACCCTTTCCCCGAATGTTTTTGAAGTTATACCTTCAAATACAATCCGATCCCCGAAAAAATTTCCGAAACTCTAACCCGAACGGAAAGGATAACAGATCGGATTGGATGTAATTGCCATCCCTATCCCTATACCCTGACAAATTATATTTTGGTACGCACGATACAAAATAAGCTACATGCAATTGCATTTTAAAAACAGTAAATTAATTAATCCAAAACAATCCCTGAAGTTTTCTATAAAACATAACAATTTATTAAGGTGTAAATCAACAGAGAATTTTTTTAAATTTTCAGTCATGATATAAGAATGTATTTTGCATGCATAATCTGAAAAATAGTACTACGTGGTTTTACTGCTCGTTTATGACTTTGGGAGAGAAGTTCTAATTATCTATTCTAATATAGAAAGGGAGAGCAACATTTTGGTATGGATTGGTTTTTAAGGCTGGCTTGCAATTGTAAGTTCTCAAACTATCATTTTAACTGTCACACAGTTACCCTTTACCCTTTTAATTGTCCTTTTAAATGTCACCAACATTTTTTGTTAACGTTTGACGGAGCCCTAGTAAAATCTATAAAAGCCTACTCCTAGCGTATCACAACTGGTTCGATTCGTGTTCCATGTAATATAGGCCAGAAAGGCTGCTAACATTGCAATTTATTTTTATACTAGGTCGTTGTGCCTAAAGGCACAACGCAACATGTTTTGAACACAATTTAAATGAATTTGTCATTCTTTACTGTTGAGTACACATATTTATTAACCATCTTTACAAATGCACGGTTAGTCGGTTACCCGTGCCTGAAGGCACCATCTTTACAAATGATTTTATCACACTTAATCATTTTGGCGAGTACCCGTGCCTTCTCGAAGAGTTCAGTACAATATGACTTCAAGTGTCCTTAGCAAGGTGTGAGCAAATTGATCATGCCTAAAGGCACTCACCTGCATAATTTTATCACCACGAAAAACCAATTATTCGTTCTTGTTGACTACATCAACTAATCTAGGATCCAACTGCTCCATTGCTAGTCACACTTGAAGAAAACAAAATGAACGATCTTTATGCAGAATTAACGTAATTGCATGACCAACAAATCATAAGACTGTAGCACTTACAAAACCGAACTTAGTACCGAAGAAACTCAATCTATCTCCATCGTCTAATCCACAAAAACAAGGTGAAATCCCATGCAATTCAAAATTCTATTTGATCATGAAACCATGCTACATCAAAATTCTCTGTTAGATCCTACCCCTTCTAACACAAAATTGACGCATCTGCCTCTACCAATAGTCAGACTCATGTCTCGCAACCGTCTTGCCAAGAAACATGTCATAATCACAAAAAATACAGTAGAAAAAGAAAACATTATGAGTCTCTCCAAAAAAAAAAAAAAAAGGTTAGTCCTTAAACACAACTAACCATGAACGTCTCCAAACATCCTCATCATAACTGTTCGAAATGTCTTTGTAATTTGTATCAACTTTTACGTACCCATCCCGAGTATGAATTTTTACGAACCAACAAACCTGAAATGGTTGGAAGCAGCGGCGTCGGCAATTGGCAGTGTAAAGGATTAGTTTTGGAGAGAGAGAGAGAGAGAGAGAGAGAGAGAGAGAGAGAGAGAGAGAGAGAGAGAGAGAGAAGTCGTGCACATAAGAGACATCATGCATGCTGACCCCATCGGTGCAGATCTGTTTTGGGGGATGGTGTTGTCCCTTAAGGGACATTATGCATGCTGACCCCATCGGAGCCTTCCGTGCTCGGCGATCAACGGCCCAGATCTATTCGGACTCAAACAGATCTGCATCGTTCATTACCGAACTGATTTGGGCCGTTGATTGCCGAGTACGGACGGCTCAGATGGGGTCAGCATGCATGAGGGACAACATGTCCCCCGTGTCCGTGTAGGTAATGGCAAAAGTCATTCCTTTCTCTCTTTTTTCTAACCGGAATTTTGAATAGGTAATAAGGCAAAAGACTAATTAAGGGAATGCATACGACTAATTAAGGGATATACATGCATAACATACCAAAATGTGATGTATGTGGATATAAGAAAGATATTGTATACCTTAATTTTACCGGAATTTTGAAAGTCATTCATTTGTCTCTTTTTTTCCTCACCGGGATTTTCAAAGCCATTCCCTTTTGCTTTTCTTGTTCATTTGGCTTGTTATTACAAATAAAATCCCTCCAACAATCATTCCTTTTAGGGATAAAGATACAGTGAAGATATTTGTTAGTTTAGAATTAGTAAAATCACTCCAACAATCATTCCTTTTAGATTCTGTGTCAATATTAGCCCTTGAAAAGAATCTTCTAACCTATGGGTTTAAATTTTGAACGAAAATAAATAAAAGCCCTTGAATCAATTGGTGCTTAACTTTAGAATTCAATCACAATCCTCCAAACTGTCACGGATGATAGTTGTGAGAGAGACATTTCTCAAAATCATTGTGTAATATAATATAGATGTTAGCTCATCAGCTCCAGATATTTTATTTCACTGCTTTTTTTGGGTCTATGGCTGAGTTCTCCACTTGATAAAATCTTGATTTTATCAATTATGAAGTGAGGAAGAAGTTTAATAAAATTCAAGATTTTTGCACTTGATAATTGATAAAATCAAGATTTGTCAAATCTTGATTTTATCAAGTGGAGAACTCAGCCTATGATTGTTTGAGCCTTACAGTAACATAACATAGTAAGAGCATCATTAGTGGTATACTCAAAAATAAAAATACTCAAAGATGAGTATTTTGATACACAAAAGAGGCTCACAATGGCATTTGGATAAATACTTAAAAGTTAACAATATTTTTTACAAATACTCAACTTTTGGCATTTGGATACTCAAAGTTAACAACATTTCTCAATTACCAAAACTCAATAACCAAATTTTGGGGACCACTCCCTATCAAAAGTAACAATATTCTCTCTCCATTTTTCAAATACTTAATTCCAAACTTAGTTTTTTGCACTTTCTCTCAAAAAATTGAAATTATCAATTTTTTTATCTTTACCAAAATATGTTCAAGATTGATCTCATTTTAAAGATATTGTGAATATCTTTTAAATTGTACTAATATTATAAAAAGTACATGTAAAAATTTAAAGTTGTGCCCATTTTATGAATAAAAATAAAGTGAGTAGTACTTTTTTTTATTATGGACACAAATGAACCATTGTAGAAGGGTAGATACTCAAACTTACAAACCTATTAAATGAATAATCAAAATGTGATGTCGCAATATTTGAGTATCCATATTTGAGTATACCACTAGTGATGCTCTAAGAGGGAGTATATGAGACTCTTGTACTTCTATCGTTAAATGCAGTGGCGGAGCCAGAAATTAAAGTCGGAGGGGGCCGAATTATGAAAGAAGTTTTGGTTCGAAGATTTTTTTATAATTAAATTGTCATTCGAGTTTTATGAAACAATTTTGATAAATTGAAAAATTAATCTCAAGTATTGTTATCATATCTTTCGATAAACGCAATATCATTATTGCACGGTATAATACTATAATTCACCATAATTTAGTGTTCTCGGAATGAAAATTGTTAGTATTCTCGGAATGAAAATCGCAGTTACGTTTAAATAATTGCCGAAATTTTATGATATTTTTAAGAATATTTATCAAAAAAAAATATGCAAAATATGAATGTAGGCTTGGTAACCTCATGGGCTGACTCATCTGGTAATGACCCTTTCCCTATTGTATTGTCCGGAAACGACTAAATATACTCCAAAATAGGAATTTTTGGGGGGAGGGGCCATCCCTGCGGAACAAGGGGCCTGCATCCGGAATAAGGGGCCCTGTAGTGAGGGGCTCACTACACATCTGACCGTCCATCTCGACAATGAACGCTCGGATTTGAATCTAACAATGATCGGCTCGGATCATTTGGAGCTTGGATTAAATCCGAACTGTTGGTGCCGAGATGGATGGCTGGATGAGACTCACTACACCCCTGTAGTAAGTCCCCTCAACTACAGGCCCCCCGATTCGCATCCCAGCCCCAATGTTGTTGTGCCCCTGGTTGAATGTAAATACCGTGTTTGTTTCCAAAGAAAAAGTTTCTATAAGAGAGAGTAGAGATCAGATCCGAAAATCTGTTCATGATGTGGAGTATTTTTTTCCTTTCATATTCTTTGGTGAAGATTTTAGAATTTTGGCAGAATATTATGCGAATTGAAGATGAGCCATCGGTTATAACCTGAGTCACATAATTAGCGTGCGTATGTGCGAGAACCATTGTGAAAGCGTTTCTCGAAACACATCCCAATCTACTCTGCTACTCAATCCTCAAGACCGAAGATTGAGGGGCGTGAAAGCGCGGACACATTACGAGGATTTAAATTGGGAGCGCGGAATATTTTGAAAGATTTATGTGACTTAAGGTAATAATTGTAACCATAATCGGATGATGTCAAAGGAGTACAACATGTGTCGATGTTCCAGAAATTTCCAGTAAGCTCATTGCATCAGCATCAAATCGCTCTCCATGCTTTGCTTTTGCTAGTGGAAATTTCCACTTTCCACTAAGGTATGGTGTCCATTCCTTTTTTCCCATTCTCTCACTTTCTTGTTTTGCTTCACGCTTTTGGGATCTGCAAAATGAAAAATCCAGCCTCTTTAGTGATCAATTCTTTTGGTTATCACACAGAGTAAAATAAAAATCCACCATATCTTCTACCTAAGAAGCACAGACAGAAACACAGATACAAATATAATACGAATATGAGTACGAAAACATTGACGGACAATTTACACGTTAGTTCTAAATTAGAGGGACACGGATATGAGAGTGTTATTTTCAATTTTTCTCACAACTAGTAACGAAACCATTACTATAACTTAACGGAACTTAAATCTGACAGTGCTTATGTATAATTAGATGATGATTATCAAAAAGATGAGGCACAAATGAAGAGTAAAAAAGTTTTCTATCAAATGAAGTGACATTACGTCTTGTTCCCACAATTGTCTCACTTGGGATACGTGTCTCACGTGTCCCTTCCTTCAATTATTATAGGGTAAATTACACTGACCTCCCCTGAGGTTTCTGACTTGTACACTGACCACCCCTACTTTATCTGAAATAGCACTGGCCTCCCCTGTCAAATGTCTCCCCCAAACGGCATTAACGGAGAGGGGCAGTCTAGGAATTTGGCACTGCTCTTTACACCAGACTTACCTTTTCTTGACTTTAAAACTTTTGGATCACATGCACAAATGTTAGGGGTTGGATAGGATGTTAATACTGACCCTTTTTTTGGTTATATGTGCACATATGGCGATGGCCTTTTTTTTTTTTAGCAAGTTTGACTTTGGAACTTTGAAAATGGCCTTTTTTTGGTGTATCATCTGGCAAGTTCAGGAGCTCATGTATCTTTTGTTACTTTTGTAATGTGGACTCCTCTAGTTTGAAGTTTGGAAGCTTTGTAATCTTTTGTTTTTATGTTGTTTAGTTTATATGTACTTAAGCTTATGGATGATATATGGAATGGAAATTTGTGGTGTTGTGATGCACACAATGACAAATTGCTGGTAGCATTCCCATGTTTTGTTACGTTCATTTCATTTTTCTTGATAGAAATTGCCCACCAATAACTATTCATGCATGATCATGGAGTATTTAGAAAAAGGAGAGAGCCTTTTCCATTTGGATTGTAACTAGTGTCGAGGGCTATTTTAGAAATTTAATAAAGGTTAATGGCTTACCTCATCAATTCCCGTTACTGTCACTGACGGCCAAGTAACAGAAGGGTGTTTTTGATAGTAAAATATAAAACTCAGGGGAGGCCAGTGCTATTTCAAATAAAGTAGGGGTGGTCAGTGTACAAGTCAGAAACCTCAGGGGAGGTCAGTGTAATTTACCCATTATTATACTCCCTTAAATATCACATGTGTCTTTAGAGTGTCGGTGTGACGGTGCCCCTAACTTGTCCGACACGGATACGATACGACGACCACTTAGACATGTCGGTGCTTCATTATTCTATACTCAAATCAACTCTATATAAGAAGAATTCACTTTATGATGACTGATGTTTCAACTGTTCAAAAAACTAAACTTAATTAAGCAGTTAAAACAGTTAAAATCAGATGTTTACTGGGTCCCGTTCGAATCGCAAACCTGGATCTTCAGCAAAAAGGGTGTCCCTAAATAAGAGGCGCATGTGAGGGATTGTGAGTAAGATGGCATTAAGCATGTAGTGGCAACTAAAGATTCGAAACAATCAAAAGAATGACTATCATATAGAATGCTGGTACAAAAATTTCAGGGCATTAGCAGAATACTATAATAAGATGCTGACTGATGGATTCCGAATATAGTTTTTGAATCCAGTCGAGATTACATGAAGATCTCAAGCGAGTGCGCGAATTCCTGGTCTTATTCTGTTTTAGCCTATGGGCCGCGATGACTGTGTTTGTGAAAGTGTGTGTGTTTATAAACAATTCCATGGCATTAGACCTTTTTAGTAAAAGGGTAAGAAAGATTACATGGAAATTGATGAGTATGTTGCTGTGTTTATCCTATCTTAGTAGTTGATCGATCTAAACCATCCTATTGTGTATACAATCTTCCGCCTAATTTTTCTGCAATGAAAACGAGGAATGATCAGGGGTAGGTGATAAGCACGCAAATGTTCACATTAGCGCCCATACACAATTTGTTGAGTGGAGGAGTATAAATCACACACTTTTGTTGTATGAAACTCACAAAGAGATTTGAACAAAACACTCACTTTTATTGATAGTTCTCTTACTCCACACTTGATGATTTTACAATATGAATTACAAACGTATTTATAGGCCTTACAAGAGGAAAAAACAAATATGAGATAAACTCATATTTATTGAGCGAATCTAAAAACGTATTACGGAAGTTCAAAAGTCTTCACGCCTGATATGAGAATAGTTCCCACGTTTTTATTTAGGGTTGCTGAGAACCCCACTTGCACAAGTTGCTCAAGTTTGCCATTTTTCTTCATCCCCCCTTAAACTTGGGTCTCGGAGATTCTTCATTCCGAGCATTGTCTTCATCTTGACAAAGGTGTCTTGTTCGAGGCCTATACCCACACACACACGCTACGACTAGGTGCCGGGATCTATTTCTTGATTTGATAGCATTTGGAACTCTTGTTGCTTCCCTAGCATCTTTGTGGCGGCTCTTGGTTCGAAGTATCTATGAGTTGCATGACAGGTTTTGGGTTCCATGTGAAAGGATTCACAATGTTTTGTGGGTGATCATTGCTGAAAACCCTCACGAGACTTCACTCGTCCTACCGGGACCGCCCGGGGGTTTAAGACCTATCCTTTAGTTTGTTTTCCTTAATTATTATCTCTTTTTTCTTTGCTAGGGATTAGCAAAATGTAAGTTAGGGGGTGTGATAAGCGCGCAAATGTTCACATTAGCATCCCATAATTTATTCTTGCTAAGTCCATTTATTTTCTTATGCTTGGAGCTTAAAGCTTTGTTTCATATTGTAGGTATTTGGAGGCTTTAATACAAAAGAAGCGTAAAATCTTATTTTAGCTGGTGTGAGAGAGATCGGCCACGGCGCGAAGATAAGGAGTAAAGAAAAACAGCACGCATGGTGTAGGGAATTTCGGCTGGGGGTTAATACAAGAGAAAGAAAGACCAATGGAACTCTTGATTTGCACATGGAAATGGATCTCTTTACTGTGCACGTGATCATTTGGCTCTGATGGGGCCCAAACTAATTGAATGCCCAGCTAGCAATTGCATGCTAATTCAATCCAAGATTTGGAGTTTGACAAAAGAGAGATTTTTCTCTCTTATTTCGACAGATATGCGGTCCAAATATTTAATGAAAAAGGGAGTCATGCTTGGTGGCTAGAGGAGATGCACTACGGGACAAACTTGGGAAGTGAAGAAAGGCCTGCACATTGGTCATTTGTGGTGAAAATTGAGTGTATTATAAAAGGAAGAGAAAGACTCGTTCTCTGGGAGGTTTTTTCGACACATAGAGAGCTGCATGCTTGCATGCACATACAACACATCAAAGAGAGAGAAAAAAAAAAAAAGAGAACAGAGGAGGAAATCAAAGCATTGCTATCATTTGGTCCATATCTCTACCGATCAGAACCTCAATGATTTCCATTCTCATGTCCGGCTAAACTCCTATCTAAGGGAAGATGAAGCCCCGGTCCAAGTAACGATGTTTTATGTAAACATTTAGGTACATTTATTCGAATCAGTTGTTAAACTAAGAACCCTTTTCATTGTGATCAGATGAAATGTTTTTTTAATGCTTTCAATTTATTGTGTATTTGTGTGCACGGTCTCAAATACCTAGTTAATCAACAGTTTTATTTGCTTGTGTTTGGGTAACTGAGATGGGTTATGCTCGTAAGATGGATCGTGCCACTGGACAGTCCGTGAAAGATGTTGGAATTGTGCCTTGAATTAAAGACGTTCGAAGAAAGATACAAAATTTGGCGTGAAAAAACGGTCGCAGTTGTGTTGGTCCGGACCACGGGTACCTTGGTCCGGACCAAGGGTCCCGTAAACTTTGGAAGGTTGCAGCAACGTTGGTCCGGACCACGGGTGGTGATAGTGCGCGGCTGCGCGTTTTTTAAAGGGGTTTTGACCTAATTTTTTGTACTTTCTTATAAATAGCAACCTTGGGGGTTGTTAGGGTTTGGACTTCTTAAGTGAATCCCTTTGAGGGAGCCCCCATGGGGTTCCCCGTAGTGTGTTAGGGTTTATTGGTTGTTCTATTGTTCGTCTTTAACTCTTGGGATTGGATATTAGGGTTTTTGCTTGTCTCTTTTGTGTTGTTGAGACTTTGTCCCTAGATATCTTTTGGGTGTTTCAATTGGAGTTACGGGTATAGCCGGCTCTTTGTATTCTCTCCCGTTCATAGTGAATCCTCTCTCACTCTTCGCCCGTGGATGTACCTTTAGAGCTTCGTGCTTTGGGGGGAACCACGTAAATCTTTGTGTTCTTGATTTTCGCTTCTTGGTTTGTTTTCTCTTACTTCGTGGCCTGTCACAACAAACTAGTATCAGAGCTTAGGGTTTTTATCCAAGGCTTTTGTTTCCGCTGTGTGTTCTATTTTGGGTGATTGTATCGATTACAATGACGGCTCGATACGGGGTTTGAGAAGTTTGGAGGGTAAAACAGCAGTGCTAGTGTATGGCTTGTGGAGTTGCATGTTTTGCTTGTTCAACAAGGATTATTCAAGTTTTTGTTGGAGGAGGAGCGGATGATATGCTTCGAGAGGCCCATTAAGGACTATTTTGATGAGTTAAATCAGATTAGTTTCATTATGCTCTTTTTGGATACCGTTATGGAGGCCTTTTGTGGTGCTTCATGTTGGGTGTCGCCGTGGATATTTGGGTCCATAATTCGGTTTTGACTATTTGGCGTATGCGGGTTTTGCATATAAACTCCGTTGGGAGTTTGAGCAAGTCTTCTGTTGCATCGTAATGGATGAGTTGGGTGGGAGGTGCCCATTTGAAGATGGTTGCTTGTTTGGGCTATTAACTCCGTAGGGAGTTTGAGCAAGTTTTCTGTTGTATCAGTAATGGATGCGTTGGGTGGGAGGTGTCCGGTTGAAGACGGTTGTTCGTTTGGGCCATTAACTCCGTGGAGGAGTTTGGTGTTGAGCTCCGGGTGGAGCTTGAGCGGATCTTCGTTTGCATCCTTGAGGGGTGTGTTGGGTGGGAGGTGCCCGTTTGAAGATGGAGGCTCAATTTGGAGGCATGTGTGGCTAGGTTTCCTGAGTCACGTTTGCAAGGCCAAACAGTCGTGCTTGAGCCTTGTTCGTTGGTGCCGTTGGCGATTGCCCGTGCGGGGTGTTTGGAGAAGAGTGGTTTGGAAAGAGGATTGCTCTATGGTGTTGAGATCAATGGAATTCAAGTCAAGGTGGAGAATTGTTGGAATTGTGCCTTGAATTAAAGACGTTCGAAGAAAGGTACAAAATTTGGCGTGAAAAAACGGTTGCAGCTGTGTTGGTCCGAACCAAGGGTCCCGTAAACTTTGGAAGGTTGCAGCAACGTTGGTCCGGACCACGAGTACACCTTGGTCCGGACCACGGGTGCTGAAAGTGCGCGGCTGCGCGTTTTTTAAAGGGGTTTTGACCTATTTTTTTGTACTTTCTTATAAATAGCAACCTTGGGGGTTGTTAGGGTTTGGACTTCTTAATTAAGTGAATCCCTTTGAAAGAAACCCCATGGGGTTCCCCGTAGTGTGTTAGGGTTTTTTGTTAGTCTTTAACTCTTGAGATTGGATATTAGGATTTTTTGTTTGTCTCTTTTGTGTTGTTGAGACTTTGTCCCTAGATATCTTTTGGGTGTTTCAATTGGAATTACGGGTATAGCCGGCTCTTTGTATTCTCTCCCGTTCATAGTGAATCCTCTCTCACTCTTCGCCCGTGGATGTACCTTTAGTGCTTCGTGCTTTGGGGGGAACCACGTAAATCTTTGTGTCCTTGATTTTCGCTTGTTGGTTTGTTTTCTCTTACTTCATGGCCTGTCACAACAAAGAGACGGGTTGTGCTAGAGAGACGGTCTGTGCTAGTTGTGCTAGCGAGACGGTCTGTGCTATGGGATAAGCCATGCCTGTTAACAACACAATTATTTTCTTGACAATTACGATTCGAATAATAATCCTAGCCTATACATAGCTTAGTTACGTGGTCGGGGTGGATTCGAACCCCTAGATACTCTCTCCACTAGTTTCACTTAAATCAGTCACTGCTTTTTCTTTAGTTTAATTGTTTTTGAATCAAAACCAATCATTCAATCTTTTCCGAATTAACTTAAAAACCAATCGAAAATCGCTTAACTCAGCCAATCTGTCTCCGCGGATCGACTTCGGACTTAACCGCTATTCTCTGGAATAAGGCTTAATTCCTTGCTTTTATAAATCTATTTTTGGTACAGTACGACACGACCAGTAGGCTTGAATGAGTAAGTGAGACCAGCACAGGAAGTAGATCAGGTTTTGGGAAATGCTGAGTGTCAAGAAAAACTATCTAAAAATTACCATGAATTTGGGATCTGAGCCACTCATTCTCAAATTCTAGGTAATTTCTGGGTAATTTTTCTCTGCATGTAGCTATGCTGGCCTTGCCTTCTTTCATTTCCCAGTACACGAGGCTCCCCTAAAAAAAAGTGTAGGGGAGGGAGTTTGTCAGCTTTGTACATACCCCTATCAAGTCCTTAGTTACGCATAAAGCCATTTATTTTATAGGCTTTTGATGGCGAGCTACTTCCTATTGTGCCTGCAGAATGGATTCTGGTTCACCCAGAACCATTTGAATGGATGGAGAACCGGCCGCGATGAATGCAGTGTAGCAAGGTTGGTCATGGACTCACTTCAGTCTTTCGGAAGGGATTCCCCATCTTGCCGGAGAGAAGAGCTAAGGCATCAAAGACGGCTAGGAGTTCACCGTATTTGTGGAGGAACCATACTAGAAAGAGAATCGAAATCGAAACGGAGGATTGAGAGTACAAGTGTGACAAAGGACTTGAAATCAAAATGAAAGGTATGCTTGGGAAATTTTCACTTATCCAAGGACCATACAGAAACAAATCCCACCGTCCACTATGTATATTGTGTACCAACATCAAGGGTTATACGCTAGCTATCACACCCACACCATATTAATAGCCATTTACGAATTTTATACATTTAAGGCTTTTGTTTCCGTTATTGACGAAATGGTATTTTTGAAATGTAGTCTCAAAATTTCCACGATTCAAGACAAGTTTTTTCCTTCAACTAAAAGGACTACATTATATTTATAGCGGCAAAAAGTGATTGTTTAGCATTAGGCTGAAAGACAAAAAATAGCATGATAGTGTCGTTAGTTTTGTACACTAAGTTATTGGGCCTTTTAAGAGTGCAGGCACAGTGCTAGACAGTGGCGGAGGCATGTATGGATTAGTGTGGGCACAGGCACACACTAGATTTTGGGTCTGGATTTTTTTTCATTATTCCTTGAAGTTATATATAGGAACTCCAAACAAAGAAAACTTATTGAGTGTTCTTTGCGTAGTGTTACATGGTGTTCAATGCCTTTCTTTATCACATATTTATATGGGACTCATGACTAAGATATAAGTCCCACTAAATATGTGATGGAGAAGAGTTGGACAGTACGTGACGCGACGATATCCGAAGATTACCGAATACTTAACTACTCACAAAGCAAGCCTCCATTCATTTAATTATCAGCTTCAAATTACAATATGTTTACGAAATTATATTACTATCTTATCACGAAATGCAAATTCAAGTCAAATGAGACTTGTTTTTCACCTTCTCCCTTCTCCCTTAATTGTGAAGATTGACGTGTAAGATTCTCAAAAAAAGAGATAAGGTAAAATTTTTTTCCCACAACTAAGTTGCATGATGATTGTGCCCACAGTGGTGCGACTTTCTGGCTACACCACTAGTGTTAGACCATGTTTATCTCATCTTCTGTGTATTTTGTTTCTCATTCTTTACAGTTTTGTGAATTAGAACCATCTTGTTTTCAATAAGGCACGTCGATCTACCACAGTCCACGCGAACAGTAAAAGCAAGACATGTCGACCTACTTCTACTTGAAAATGAAGCACAGTTAAGCTCCTCTCCATACCCCTCCATACTCCTATTTCAAATGATTATTCCAGCGCAAAATCATGATCTGAAACGTCTATCTCGTAGAGCATGCAAAGAACAATAGGTCTGCAAAAAATCAGTTCAATACAATATCGATAAATATATGAACAAGTTGCATTTTATAATGTATGATGAATGGGAAGTGTGTCATATATGAACCTAAACCTTACAATTTACATATTAGTAAAATGTATTTTATTCATGTATCTACGTATAACCGAAAAAAATTATTTTTTTGCAAACTTCTTCATTGTTGAATGGCGTGCAAAATGAATGATTCGGATCGTTAGTGTAGATCCATTGTGGGCCTAGAAAATAAAAGTACGGAGAGGAGCTAGCTAATCCCTAACTTTTTTTTTATCGGCCCTAACTATTCCGTAAGGCAGCTAAATGAACCAAACGGCTTGAGTTTGACTCAAGCTCAGCTCGACTTTGGGCTCGTTCAAGCTCGTTCACAAAAAATACAAGCGAAACTCAATCAATTTTGATTGTTTGTTAAGAAATTCAAGCCAAGCTTGAGCATATAGGTGTTTGACTCGATAGGGTCGTGAACAAGGGACCAATTTCTAAATATAGTAAAAATAGAGGTAAATTAATAAATAGCATAAAAGATAGATAAAATATGATGTTCCTTCCTTTCTTTAGACCTTTTGCATACTGGAACCGGGTTTCCTACTCTCTTGCTTATCAGCGAGTTAATCCTCTAAATACGTCTTCCATGGATCAACTCCTATGGCTGAGTCTCAAAAAGCTTGATCGACTGACACATTTTACCAGCGAAGCCAAGCTTATCATGTTAAATCACAAAAGTCTAAATGTGAGTTGAGCTTGAACACATAGTCCCCAAAAATTATCAAGCTCGGCCAAGCCCGAGCAAGTGTAAAAAGAATTCAAGCCAAGCTTGAGCAATACTATGTTCGAGTAAAAGGAATTCGTGAATTTTTAAAAATCATGTTCTGTCAAAGAATAATTTTAAATAGCTGAAATAATCCGTAACGGTCGAGTATCGGCCGTGTGAACCGGATACGGACCAATACATAACGGGAACCGGCCTATACGCATGTAATTTTTACTCTCGCCAGTATACCGGAGTGTAACGGTATCAGAGAGTTCTGATTTAGGTGTACTATTTTGATTTGTAATTCTCCTGTCAAAGAGAGATCAAAAAAAATTAATTAAGTTATCCTAACAAATGATACTCGATGTACAGAAGACCAGAAGTTTGTCTTCTTATTCAAATTTCTCTTGCTATGTGAAGGACAGTGAGTTAATCTATGGAGCATTGCTTATTTTGATTGATGAAGTGATACATTTCTGGTTTCTGATTTTTTTTTCGTATTGGCGGATTTGTAAATGAAATTTTACCTACACTATTCTGATGGTGGAAAATCGAATAAAATTTGACAAAACAATGGAGGATGAACCAATGTGAACAAGTGTAAGCTTCATTTCCTACTCCTAAAGGATCTAACACTGATGGTCACTATTGGAGTTTTTATGTAAATTCTCTTGAATCTTCTTTACGAGCAAAAGTAGAGAGCGACTGCCACCTATTATACTATGCATCTCGGGTGCCTTCAAAAGATCGCGACTTTTAAAAGAAGCCAACCAGTTGGGAGCGGACCCAAGAAGAGGCAAGGGGGTCAGTTGACCCCGCTGGATTAAAATTTCCAATAGACGTATACACATATTTCTAAATATTTTGTTAATTTTGCCCCAAGACCTTACACTCGATTCACTAGATCTTGCTCCAAGACATGAAATATGTACAAACTTTATAGATTCTTGACCACACTGATAGAAAATCCTGCGTCCGCCCGTGCAACGAGTACCCCTAAGGACGCTTACCCAACTCATCGCTTAACTCCCGAGAAAGGAAGACAAGACAACCCCAGTCAATCGTCCATAATTGTTGCGTCCGCCCGTGCAACGAGTACCCCTAAGGAAGCTTACCCAACTCATCGCTTAACTCCCAAGAAAGGAAGACAAGACAACCCCAGTCAATCGTCCATAATTGTGGCTTACGTATAACTACCAGTTAATACAACCACTATGTACGCTACATACGAGTCCTATGAAACCAACATATGGGCTATTCCATCTTATATTAGGCTTGGGCTGCATATCCAAATTTGTGAATTTTAAAAAGTACTCCCTCCGTCTCAATTTGTTTGCTCACTACGAAACTACGTGCTATTTTCAAATTAAAAAATAATGTACTTGCAAAAATAATTTTCTAATCAATATGGATCTTGTTTGATAGATCTCATTGAAAACTTTAATACGGTGCAAAAAAAATTCAAAAATTATTTTGATAAATACATTAATTTTTAGTTTGAAAATTGCACGTAGTTTCGTAGTGAGCAAACAAATTGGGACAGAGGGAGTATCACAGTTTACAGAGAAAATTTTGGGTGCAAATTGGGTGTAGGCCACGTGGTGCCCAATTTGCACCCAAAATTTTCTCCAGTTTACAACCCTTGGACTGCATGTCGACATAAAACATTCCTGATAAATTGAACATACTTATTCAAATACCAACAAAAAAATAAGTAAGATCTATTCATAGTTGGTCAGTCCCCCATGACACGGCTTCTCGCTTTTCATGAATGTGTCTCCCCCTCTTGCTTATATGAGTTTGACCCTCCTTTGACTCTGCTTGCTTTTGACTCCCTATGAGTCATTTTACGACTTGACTTTTTCGAAGGGTCGGCGGGACTTGGGAGCCTCAGCCCTGCGATGTGTGTAGCACGTTGAAATAACACTAGTACATAAAAAATAAAAAATAAAAAATAAAATAAAAAATAGAGGCAGTTTTAAGGATCCGGATCCTCTGTGAGGATTTTCCTGTGAGGATCTTGTGAGGGTTTTATTGTAGGTTTGACAACACACCAAAATAAAAATCCAATGGCTCACAATCCCCTTTCTTATTTTTAAATCAAAACGACATCGTTTCAATTTAAAAAAAAAAACTAACAGAGTTAAAGCCATAGGAATCTAACGTTAACTTCTTTCTTCTTCATTTGTTAACTTCTTTTCTTCTTCGTTTCTTTTTTCTTCCTTAACCTACTCTTCTTCTCCATTTCATCATAGAAAAGAAAAAAAACCCTTAAACTGTTCTATCCACAACTTTTGTGAAGACTAAAATCAAGCATTATCCATATTCCAACACATATCATATTATGGGTTTGACAACACATATCATATTCCAAATTTCAATTGGCATAATTTTTTGAAGAAAGGGCAATGCGATAATCAGAAGCCAAGAAAACTCTTAAGAAAGGGCAATGTGATAATTATTGGAGCCTCCTCTAGGCTAGGTCTAGCCACAGCAAAAGCACTAGCTGAAACAAGAAATGGGATTGGATTACATTTCCCATGTGACTGCATTCTTAGTGTTTGTAACCACCAAGTGGGGAAAAAAACTAAACCAGTTGAAATTTGATCAGGTAACAGAGGAGCACAAATCTGGAAAAAAAAAAAGAGGAAAAAAATGACAATCAAGGGCCAAATCCAGAGTTTCACAATCTAATTCTTATCCAGCACACATAGATCAAAAGTTCGAGAAAGAAGAATGGTATATTTCTTTGCTATGATGAAATGGAGAAGAAGAGCAGGTTAAGGAAGAAAAGAAAAAAGAAACGAAGAAGAAAAGAAAGTTAACAAATGAAGAAGAAAATAAGTTAAGAACGTCATATTCAATGGCTTTAACTCTGTTAGGTTTTTTTAAAAATCGAAACGACGTCGTTTCGATTTAAAAATAAGAAAGGGGATTGTGAGCTATTGGATTTTCTTTTTGGTGTGTTGTCAAACCCATAATAAAACCCTCACAAGATCCTCACAAGAAAATTCTCATAGAGGATCCGGATCCCAGTTTTAAGTCTTCGAACAAGTCAATGAATACAACAATATTGTGGAAGTGAAGGAAGGTTCTAAAACTCATAGCGTGACAAATCCTTCCTATATAATAAGGAAATTCGCTGAGAACTGTTTTCGTTCGTATTTTTCCTCACGAGTTTGTTGTGACAGGCCACGAAGTAAGAGAAAACAAACCAACAAGCGAAAATCAAGGACACAAAGATTTACGTGGTTCCCCCAAAGCACGAAGCTCTAAAGGTACGTCCACGGGCGAAGAGTGATAGATGATTCACTATGAACGGGAGAGAATACAAAGAGCCGGCTATACCCGTAACTCCAATTGAAACACCCAAAAGATATCTAGGGAAAAAGTCTCAAGAACACGAAAGAGACAAGCAAAACCCTAATATCCAATCCCAAGAGTTAAAGACAAAACCCTAGGAGGCCACAA
>JAXBDA010001382.1:0-55872 GCA_036023075.1 Gaultheria prostrata | reverse complement strand
CGTGGTTGTAAGATACTCTTTGTTTCCGCGTTTTGCGTATAGTGCTCTCTTCCCTCCCGTGGTTTTTTCCCCGCCTTGGGGTTTTTCCACGTATATCTGTGTGTTATGCGTGCTGTTAAATTATTGCATTTATTTTCTTGCACAATCACATAGATTAGGGTTTAATCATATTAAACGGTTATTTTAATTTATCCATCGTAGCAGTAAATCAAAAGGCGATCCGATTTTGTTTTCTCAATTTACCCAAAAAAGAAAAGAAGTAGCAACTTTTCTTTATTAGTAACTTTTTAAATTAGCCCTGTCTTTGTGTTGGGACAATCAAAAAATGAGAGGAGCAACATTTTGGAACGGATGGAGTACTAAAACCTGTGCAACTATGAGTCCTCTATTTTTAACGATTAGCTTCGCTTGATACTTCTAGATGTTCCGGATCACAATGCAATTATACTATCTCATTCAATGCATGTCCAATCTTTGGAATTTTTTCAGAGCTAATTGTTCAAAGCTCAGTTCACATTTGAAGTTTCGTGATCGTGATAAGCTTGGCTTGGCTTGGCTTGGCTCGTAAAATATGCAAGTCAATCTCGAGCTTTCAAGCCTAACTTAATCTAGTAAATTAAAGTTAAATCTATCAAGCCTGAGCTTAAAGCTCATGAAATTCCAAAATTACATGTGGGAAGAAAAACCTTTAGACCTGCTAAAAAATATTGAATGTTCGGTGAAGTGTAACTTCTCAACACTAGAATAACAATTTTCATCTTCCACATACTTAATTCACACTTGGGATATGCATTGATTTATTACATACTTGGGATATTTAAAGATTTACTGGAATGATTCTCTGTTCATGAGCCTATCAAGTCAAACACACATATGCTTAGGCTTGGCTTGAATTTATAACCAAATAGTAAAATTGAACTTGACTTATACTTTGTTTGATTTAGTTTCAAATAGACAAAAGTCGAGCAGCCTTAATGAAAGGAATACATGGGAAGGGTGTGTTTGGTCAATATAATTACCAGCACGACAAAGGAGTTTTTTCGAGCTTATACACGTCATTTTTATTTTTTTTAGTCGAGTCTGGAACTTATGCCCGTTAATATTCATTTTGTTTAAAAATCGTCAGGGTAGCAATCGTCATGATTTGTTCCCCGAATTCCATACTTGTTTTAGTCGATACGCATGGGCGGATACGTCAACTCCTGGCATAATATGATTTTCTATTTCATAGGTAAAGAATCTAAGCAGAAAGACAATATGTCAAAGCTAATCATCGTTTTGTTTTTTAAAAATCGTCAGGGTAGCAACCGTCATCATTTGATCTCTAAATTTCATGCTTGTTTGAGTCGATAATCATCGGTGGATACAGGATACGTCAACTCCTGGCATAATGCAATTTTCTATTCCATAGTTAAGTAAACTACACAGAAAGACAATATGTAAAAAATAATAATAATCGTTTCGTCTAAAAATCATTTTCATGCTTGTTTGGGTCAATTAATACTCATAGATGGATACATCAAATCCTAAAATAATTCATTTTTTCTATCTCGTACAAAAAAAGTCAGAAGCAAAAATCAATGGTTTTTTCGAAAAAGTAATATAAAAATCTACATCACTTTTAGGTTTGTACTCGAATGTGTGATGATTTGAGCAGAACCATGAGGAAAGTTAACAGCGGCACAATTAAATAAATGAAATTATGAGCAAGAATGCCAATCCATATGACGTTATGCACAATATATGGGTACCAAATGTTTGATAGGTATTGAAATCTGGTGGATAGAAGTAATACCATCAATAATTTAATATCAACAAGTTGGATAGTTTAATACAGTGTCAGCTTTAGCAAGGGCTCGAATCACGTGTATTTTCATATTCATAATAAAATATACTGTATTTTGTAAGTATATATTGCTACTTGAGATGTGAGAAGAAGAGACGATATTTTCGTGCATGTGCGTGGCCACCGTTTAATTTTATGCATCCAAAATGAATAAAAATGATTGATAACTTAAAATTTTAAAAAAAATTACCCCGCACATAGAATTTTAAGAAATTAATTTTTTTCACTCTAAGAACTTGCAGGGGCCAATCCCATAACGTTTTTCTTAATTAACATGAAAACTAATATAATACATGAGGATACTTGGAGTTTTTCAGCGTCCCGGATCCCCTCTTTTACCCCCTTGGGACTGCCGTGGTGTAGTATCATTCTTCTTTTTCTCATTAGTCCCTCCCCGAAAACTTCGTTTGAAATCGACTCTGGTTGTTAACAACCCCGTACTGATAAATTTTTTGGGGCTTGGGCGGCTGGGCCAAGAACTTTATATATTGCATAAAAAGCTTAAGTTACTCGAGTTCAGCCAAGGTTTTAAATACCGGTTCTGAGACACGTAACGGTAACGGTTTTGGTGTAACGGTTTCGTTAGTATCGGACGTTACGTAACGGGAATCGGATGTAGCGGTCGTGAATTTTTAAAAACCATTTTTTGATAAAAATAATTTTAAATTGCTTAAATAATCCGTAACGGCCGAGTATCGGGCGTAACGGTCGTGAACCGGTCCGTGAATTGGATACGGACCGATACGTAACGGGAACCAGCCGATACGCATGCGATTTTTCCCTCTCACCGGTATACCGGGGTGTAACGGTATCGGAGAGCCTAAAAGCCGTTACGTAACGATCGATATGCTACGTAACGGCCGGTATTTAAAACCATGAGTTCAGCTTGACATACTTACAAACTCATTTAAAATTGGCTTCGGCTTGAATGCTAAATAAAATAATTTGTACCCATCATTGTCTCACAATGGAACTTCAACAAAAAGTCATACGCATACTTGTTCGTGTTATACACGTGTCTGGAGCGTAGCTTTCCTTGCTTCTGGATTAAAAGAAGAACCTTTTTTTTTTTGGCATTCATCAGTCCATTATGTTGTGGCAATCATGTCATCTACGTAAACTTCGATCTCTTTATGCATCAGAGATCAACTAAATCCCATGTGTGAGTTTTATCCAGGGCCTACAAGCAATTCTTCTGTCATTACTTGCTGCCCAAGAGGGTTAGAACTGGCCTCACGATAGGAGTAAGGTTCATGCTGAGAAAGAATAATCGGAAAAAAAATGAGAATCACGGAGGCGAACAGGTAATTGAGTTACCCGAGTAGGACGACCGGGTGGTGGGAATTGAATTTCACACCCCCCATTTTAACATCTGCACCCCCTTTTTGTTTTTATTAGGATGAAATTACTGAAATATCCCTCTATTTCAACATCTGTACCCCCCAGGGTTTATAAAATAGAGAGGTATTTCGGTAATTTCACCCTAATAAAAACCAAAAAGGGGTGCATATGATGACATGGGGGGTTTGAAATTCAATTCCCGTGTTTTTTTTAACCGAAAAAGAAGGACCTTATGCTTGTGTATTGTGTAAGCACCAAACTTGAAAGCTCTCCAGTTTGGCACACCCTATCATTTGAGGAAATTGTGTAATGATCCCTAATCTATGTTTGTCTATTTCTTTGTCCTTCTAAATTGTATTTAGGCAATCAATTTATTGTAAGTACATAATTTTATTAATTTGATTTGTTTGATACACCAAAAAAAAAAAAAACATATACGATCTTTATAGATTTATTTGATCAAGATTAATCTTCACATCGACCCCGAATGAGTTAAACTTCTCTATAAAATTTCAAAAAAAAATATCATATCTGTATTCTATGTCATGATAATCCTCTAACTACTTTTTTTTGCCTCTTGCATACAAATAAAAACTGTGGCACAGAAAGTTTTTTGATATTGAGGTCAAGCGGTACGCGACTTAAGTCTAAAGTTGAAATTTGACACTTTGTGTTGGATTATGGATCCTTAGAGAGAAAGGGTAATTAGAAACAAAATGCTAATCATTGGGCTGGATGAATTTTAAATAATCAATCTTCCAACTTTGGGCCATCCAATAGGCATTTGGGCTTCATATTGTGTAGGGTTTTATTTTGCTTTTATTTCTTCAAGTGATTCGATCGGTCCACAAAGCCTATGAAATAGAAGCTTATGTTGCTCTTAGGCTCATATCGGATAGCAAAAATCTTGATGGAAAGTTACGGCTCTATTTCACAAACTGACTTAAACTAAATAAGTCAATAAAACTGGCTTATTGAGTATAATTGGATTGATGTGTTGTGATAGAGTGATCTGTCTCGTAAAGCGCTATAAGTCACTTTTGAGTTTATATCTCAAAAGAGCTTGTAGCCTAGCGGTTATCTCCTGGTTCTCCCACAAACAAGACCAGGATTCGAGTCTCGGCAAAAGCGTTTGGGGTTTAGGCTATGGATAGTTTCTAGATTCCCTTTGAACTAACTCACTAACTCCCCACTGATATATATCGAATTACAAAAAAAAAAAGAAGTTTATATCTGTTTTGTGGCATATCTCAATGATTTGTACATTTGGAATAGATCGGAACAGCAGTATGTAATTCTTGATGATAATATTAAAAAAGGAATCACATTCTTAAATTGAAATGAGAATTTGATCCCTCATTTACTCAATGGTAATCTTAGATTTTTGGCTCAATTCTTACAAGTCTGATTCCTCTAGCCCTTTGCACTCAAGTTCCTATTACAGGAACCCCAACAATAGTAGTAAAACATGCTTTTTGCTACTACTACTCTTTCTAGCCAAAGTAGTAAAGTATGATTTTTTGGGTTTTAAAAAGTCACGGGATTTAGCTTAAATAAGCAGCTTTACAATAAGCAAAAAAGCAATTACAATTTGAGAGGTAAAAAATGAAAAGCACAAAAAGTGATCAAACGAATCCACTTTTTGCAATTGTTTTTCACTTTTGGCCAAAATAGGCCTTGGTAATCAGGGGGTGTTATTGATCGGGGTCTGACTTCTGTTTGCGTAGAATCAATTGATCATGTACGGGAACAATCTGGAGTACAAATCTTTTTTCATATCGAAAAAATTCACTACAGAGTTTTGCCCGGATTTCAAATTAATCCACTAAGTTATCAAGAAAGAAAGAAAAAACTCCTACTACGGCTTTGATTCCCGTGTTAATGTTCTTGCCTTTATGGTTTCTCTTTACTTTTTGTTTTCTTACCGAAAATGTCAGGGCCCATGGAAATGTCTCCTGAAAATAACTGGAAAAAAGAAATGGAGAGCTCAAATCCATAAAATGTGAATCTGAGCCGTCCATTATCTTTCTTGAACGTTTTCAGAGAGAGTTTTTATATACGCTACTACTACTCTTTCTTTTCTAGTTCAAAGTACTCGTTGGCACCCACTCAAAACTTCTGAAAAGGGTATTAGCTTTTGAACACAATTTGATATGAAACTGAAGTTTAAGAACAACTAGTCAATAAAGAAACTTATATCATTACCCAATATTACCAGTTTGCACACCCAACACCATAGAAAAAAAAAAACCCGATATTAGAAAAAGTGTACCTTTGCTCTTAGGGCAATGACGCATCAAGTGAGGTCAATTCCTCTTGTTGAAGACATTAGAAAAATGAAAGCAAGAATGCTTGTTAGTAATTTGTCTGTAAAAATGCGACGGACAGACACTGACGAAAAATACATAGATCCGAGTGAAGATACATATATATATTTTGACAAACAAAATGGGACGGAGGGAATAGTAATTTTTTTGTAAAAATGCGACGGACGCACACAGACGAAAAATACACAGATCCGAGCGCAGATATATATCCAAGTAACTGTCTAGTGTATATGCGCTCCACAATCCAATATGTGAGACTCACGTGTATCCGATGGTCACGGATACATCTGTATTCAAATCTATATACATACATCTATGTCTATTCGAATCCAACATCGGTCAATTGTTTAACAGAGTTCACATATTAGCCCCCACTTGCGTTTGTAGTCTGACCAGGAAACAAAGCAGCCAAATGAAGCATTATCAAAATCGGTCTAGGGGGGTTTAATGGGGAGACTCGTGTTCCAAACACCACTAGATACTTCGTTAATCAACAGTATATTAACAAGCCAGCAATGCATGATTAGGCTTCAATTGTGGATTAGGGAGTAAAAAATGGTCAAATCACTTGCTAAAGTTGTGGGAATTAGGCTAAAAGGGTGTAATTGAATATCTCGAAATTTCAGTACAGATGCGTGAGGTCTTGGTTTTGGAGAACAGGCCACATGCAAATGGTAGAAAGACGAGCAAGAATCCAAAACAAATATTGGTAAACCATGTGCTTTGCTTGGAACAATGGAAAACATAAGTCATGATTTACGCGGGGTTAGGTTAGATTTTGCTTATCTATAGATTAGTTCATATCCGTGACCGTGCTTGAAGGCACAATTTGAGCAATCGATGCTTGTGTTCGCGCCCGTGCCCATTCTTTATGGTCCATCGAATTTCAAAGAGGGGAAAGGAGAGGAGGTACTGAGAGAGAATATGGTTTAAATTTTAAAAAGGGTAGAGAGAGGGAGTGAGTAGGCCGAGAAAGGGATAAAATGTAATACGACGACTGGAACAAGAACGCGCTGTATTGTTATATAGATATTCTTTGGAAGGATTTTTTGGGCAAAAATTCGATGTGTACGTACGGGGCTCGTACGCAATATGCACGGACGGTGCATCTTGACCGTCCGTGCGTGTTTTCGATGGTCCGGATTTTAAAAAGACTTTACATGTAAGAGTCTTTTTAAAATCCGGACCGTCGATTTCGGAAATGAACGATTCAGATGCGTTCGTGCGCGTACGTACATGTGCGTATACATACGCGTAGCCGGGTTGTTTTTTGGGCGTGTATACTATATATATACTTATAAAGTTCTCAAACTTTCACATTTAGGTGTGCATTGAAAAATTCTCACACTTCCACTCGGTCAAAATATTCAATAATTAGACAAAAGGACCTAAATGCGCATGAAAAAACGTGAAGATAATTTTGCATTGTCATTCACAATTGCGTGAGGCACGTTGAGAGAAGTGACCCTTAATTATGTCTTTTGAAGAATTGCAATTAAATCATTCAATCTTACTACATAATTGACATTTCAATTTATGTATCGTACGTATATTCGTTTCTACAAATTTGTTTGGGTTTTTTTTTTTTTTTGCAGATCTTTTTTGTGTGAGGATGATTAATCTCGAAAAACATAATTTCTACCTGTCTCTCAACATAGCGTTGTATTTAAATACAACAAGTAATAGAAATTTCGAGTATTTTATTTGAGTAAATCAAGAAAAATCATCTTGAAGTATTGCATAGAGAAACTGATTGTGCATGGCTTTGTATCTCAGTCACCGGGCACACATTAGTCTTTCTTTTTTACGAGAAAATTTTGGGTGCAAATAGGGTATGGGTGACGTGGTGCCCCCTCGGCGCATCCGAGCCGTCCAAAAATGCATCTGGACGGCTCGGATTGAAACACACTTTTTATTTTCTTTTCTAATTTTTTTTAAATCCGGACGGCACTTTCAATCCGGACCGTCCATTGCATTGTTGGACGGTCCGGATGTGCCGAGAGGGTACCACGTGGTACCCTCCCCGTACCCAAAATTTTCTCCTTTTTTACAATAAATATGTTACGAGATTCTATCAACTGAGAAGATCAATAGTATGATTTTTAATATAACTAATGTTGTTGAATGAGCCAACAGAAAGTTTTACAACATCGTCCAACCCGAAACGAAGAGGAGACATATTTTAAAGTAAGGTAAAAAAATAGACCACTCGTCTTTCTTTAAGGTTAAAGTATATGCGTTGGTTTACATGAAAAGTGATTAATAATACATGATTATGGTTGAAGTGCCTCGAAATGTATTATTTAAAAAGTTCTTTGACTTATGGAGAGTTCAGTCCACATGATTATAGTTGAACTGTCAAGAAATATATTTACTAGTACTCCCTCCGTTCCAAAAAGTTTGGTCTACTTTTCTTTTTTGGCTGTTCCAAAATATAGGGTCAATTTAAAATTTTCAACAAAGGAAAGCTGGTAAATTCCATTTCTACCCTTGAGATGCTTTCTTTAATCAAAACAATGAGACCAAAAGAAGAAGAATTGAAAATTTTAAAGTTTAAAGTGTGTTTTAAAATTTTGAAAAAGTTCTCTAATTACATTGGCAGCAAGATTTTTTGCTTTTCGGAAAACAATTTAAATTCAAAATTTGATTAACTCCTATTTTATTAAAGTCAAGTAATGAAGGGCAAACTTGAAAAGTTGAAAGTTTTGGGTAACACTATGTATTGTACATAAAATGTTTAAATTTAAAAGTAGGTCAAACTTTTTGGAACGGAGGGAGTAATATTTAGTCTAGTTTGTGCAGCATCCAGTTGGGTCGCTCGAGTTATGAAATTATCCTTTTATAAACTTAGTTTAAGTTGCATTTACATATTTTTTTTAAAAATTTACGATGGTCAAATATTACTCTGACATACAATTCATAAACTCACAGAATTATATAATGTATTCGCATGGTACGGTTTGTGAAAGACAGAGGTGTCAACTACAAATTATAGGAGTAGATGTGTAATTTGTCCAACCTTGGGGATGAATTTGTATTTTGGTAAACTCTATGGTTGATATTATAATTTTGTGAATATTTGGGGTAAATGCCCTACTAGACAAATAATAACAGTAGAAGTGTAAATCAACCATAGATCAAAATTTGAGAAATAAAATGTAAGGTGGATATTCATTTTCGACAGATAATATATTCCAAAATTAATGAAAAAATTATTTAATTATTTTCTTAATTTGTTATATTTTCATACATTTCAATACATTTTAAACTTTAACAGCAGTCCATTGGACTAATTTTACAAGTTTTCATTTGTTATTTTTGAGTGGGGACGTGTGTGACTTCCTGTGACCAAGGACAGATCCAAAGGGGGGCAAGCGGGGTCACGTGCTCCCGATGAACCTCGCTTGAAACTAAAAAATATATATTTAGCATAATTATATAATTAAATACTATATTTATCATACACACTCATATGTATCTCAACAATAAAAATGTATAGTTAATTTTTTGCTTCAACTTTCGTTGGATGATTCATTTATAATTATTGGTTGATAAATTATTTATTTATTTGAAGATTATCTTTTGATTTTTTTATTTTTAACCGTCGTGGGAAATATTTTTTTAAAATGATCAATAAAACCATCTCGATCATTCTAAAAACTTGTCAACGTCAAGGAAACCATACTCTAAGAGCATCCGTAATGGTATAATCAAAACATCTAAATAACCAAAGTTAGCAATGTTTGTTAAAAAATTGGCTCACATTGGCATAATCAAAGTTAACAACCTTTTAGCCAATAACCAAATTTTGGCATTTGGATAATCAAAAGTAACAACATTTTCTCAATAGCCAAAACTCAATAACCAAATTTGGGGACCACACCATATTTATAAGTCTTTTTTGGTAGAATGAATTCAAAAGTAACAACATTAATTTCTCTCCGTTTTTCAAATACTTACTTCAAAACTCAATTTTTTTGCACTTTCTCTAAAAAATTTGAAACTATTAATTTTTAATCTTTACCAAAATATGTTCAAGATTAGTCTTATTTTAAAGGTATTGTGAATATCTTTTAAATGGTACTAATATTACAAAAAGTATATGTATACAATTTAAAGTTGTGCCTATTTTATGAATAAAAATAGAGTGAGTAGTACTTTTTTTTATTATGGAAACAAAATACCATTGTGACACTCCACATTGTTAACTTATAAATGTCTTGTATGAATAATCAAAGTCTGATGTGACAACTTTTGATTATCCAATTTTGGTTATACCATTGGTGATGCTCTAAAAGTTTTCTGCTTGACCGACCGGGTGTATAAAATTGCGACTCAAAAACACGTCCCTAGCGCAGGACTACCAATCAGTGTAGCACAATAATCCGGAAGTACCGGAGTCGAACCACAGAGACGGACGAACGGTGTTTGACTCAAAAGTGTGGATTCTAGTTTAACCTGGCTCTTAGGTAGCCACCCCTTGTTCCACTTTGGTTGATTAACTAGAGAATTACTAAACTAACTGATTTAATATGAATTAAAAAGGAGAGCACAGCTGTGGGAACTCCAGCGTCCGCGACTAGCCCTAACCAATGTCCATTCGGGTCACAATTCCTTAAAATATATGATTTTAGAATAGGAGAAAAGTTCCCTAACGAATGCACACCACCTGTCACCAGTTTCCATGTGCAGTTACTGCTTACAAGGACTCCGGCGATGCCTGGGATTCGTTCGTCAGGAGAAAAGATTTCGTATCCAAAATTGCTTAAGAATTCCGTTTCATTCGAACCCGAGGTAGACATTGATTAGTCTAGCCACGGGGCGCTTTCGCCCCGCGGTCGCACTCTATGGAACTACTCACTCATGATGTTAATAAACTCAACAATAACTTTAACCCTAAATCTGAACATGATTCAAACAATGAAATAAAGATTAAAAACACGGTACCACGATTGCAGAAAAGAAACGGATTCGATTATTGGGAGCAATCACCAAATCAAAGCAAGAAACTTGAATTAAACTTTGAATCCGACGAAAAACCTGAAAATAGCAGCTAAAGTTAAGAAAATAATACGAGAGTTATGAATTGTGGAACTGAGGAACCCTAATTCGAGTTCTAGCGGGACTATTTATACTAATCTCCCTTAATTATAGTTAAAAACAATATAATAATCGAAATCCGTCCACAGGAAACCAAACGACAACGTTCTACACCGCAGATAACACCCTCGGGAGCGCTACACCCTTTTAGGGGTAGCGCTACCGAACCTCTTAAATTCCCCTTTGACTAGTTGACCGGTTGACTTTTAACCTATGGGTAGCGCTACACCTCTTTTGGTGTAGCACTCCAGAACTCTATGTTCATTTTTGCTCCCCTTGTGTGCCAATTTCGAGCGCTCCAGAGAAACAAGGTAGCGCTCCCGATGGGTTACAAACTTTTCCACGCGAAATCAACTTCAACACTTAGTCTCCACAGCCTTTCTCATTCTTGATCCTCGTGCATGCCCTTCCAACAACTCCGATTAGCGCCAATACTCTTCAATTTCCTGCAAATTAAGCACAAACACACAATCCAACCACGTGCACGAATTAAATGGAAAATGAGGATTAACCGCACGTCTACCGCGCTCATTCTTCCCTACTTAGACACTTAAATGCATGGATTTCACGCGCCTATCATTTTGTCCAAGATTGTGTGCTTATTTATTGATTTTTTTTTATAAAAAGTATCCATTATAAACTAATAGCCCATAATAAATGTCTTAATTTAGTAAGATCATTGACTAAGAAAAAATTCCACAATTATAATTAATGAGGTGCTCCACTTAAGTGAATTCCTGGATTCGTTCCTCCAAGTGACCTTGTATAGAACTACACCTTGTACCAATGAATTTGCTAATATGTGTTTCGGCATGCATTTCTAGTCATTCAAATGTGTATATAATTGTTCAATTTTTTTAGAAGATATTTACTAGTAAGAGTTCCGATTCAGTAAACTCTTACCAATAAATATCTTTAATGAGCAATGTACTCCCTCCTGTCCCATAAAGTTGGTCCACTACGAAACTACATGCGATTTTCAAGCTTAAAAATAATGTATCTACTAAATAATTTTTTAATGTTTTTTGCACTGTTCAAAAGATCTCATCGAAAACTATCAAACAAGATCCATATATGGGAAAGGAACAGAGGACCATTGAGAGAGAATATTTGAAAGAAAATCAGGTACTTTGGTTATCTCCATGGCTACTAGATGAGGAAGAGACACATCAGGTAGAGATTATTGATGCATTGGCCCGGACCTTAAAGGGTGTCATAAACGGAAAATTTTTGGTTTATTGTTATGCAATCGAGTCTCATTCATATTCATCTGGTTCATAATGGAATATACCATTGGATTTAAATGCTGGCTTTGATTAAAATTGATCCAATTTCATCTCAACCAGCAATGAATATGGTGAATTAATAATTGTTACATTGAATCATGACTTGTTTATAACCTATTTCGTCAAATCATGACTCGTTCATTGAATCATGACTCGTTCATATTTACCATATTTTTTGCGTAAATCATCTCTTATTATTTGTGTAATTTTTTCCCATATTTTTGTGTGTTTTTTTTTTACAAAAATCATCCCTAATAATTTTTACCATAATATGATGGTGAATCAAATTTACCATAATTCCTGACGCATATGTATCAAACTTTTTTTGGTGTGTTCATTGGAACCAAAATCGGAGTTCACTTATCATTAAATAAGTTTGGCAAAATAGCCGCTGCACGAGCCCAAAAAAATAAATAAATAAACTGTGATCATAATATTTACCATGGTCATTGTGTTTTAGTATCAATCTTTACCATGACTGCTGAGGGTCATAGTTATCAGGTGCTTCATGGGAAAATTTTACCATTATTTGTGTTTTTTGGCTAACGATTTTACTATAATTTTGTAAACATGTTTTTTTTTTAATTGATCATTGAAATATGTTGAGCACAAGTATTTTTACCATGATTCTCTTGCCTATAATAAAGGAATTTTTGAAATGATGGATGATTGTGTTGCCTAAACAAGGAATTGTTGAAATGATGGATGATTCTCTTGCCTAAAATCAAGGAAGTTTTTAAATGGAGGGATGATATTGTTTCCAAATATTATCTTGTAGGCACTGAAATTTAGGGATTTTTAAAAAATTGGGGTAAATACAAAGTGGTGGGATATAATGTTATCTCATATTTTGAACAAATTTTTTTTCACTATAATCTGATAGTGTATAATATTTACTGCTGAATCGTTTATTACCATGATTGCTGGTTCAGTTTTACCATGATCCTTAAATTTACCCCAGCGATCATGGTAAAATAGAACCAGCAATCATGGTTAAAAATGATCCAGCAATAAATGTTACTCCCTCCGTCCCATATTTGTTGTCCACTTTCACTATTCACTGCACCTCAAAAAATTGGTTATATTTTTCAATGTGGAATGTTGTATATATTCAATATGGATCTTGTTTGATAGTTCTCGATGAGTATTATTAAACAAAATTTTCAAAATTGTAAAACACATTATAGATTAAGAGAGATAAGTAATTGAAAAATGGCACGCAAACCCGTAAATGGACAACAAATTCGGGACGGAGGGAGTATACACTATCAGATTATGGTAAAAAAATAATAAAACTTTTATTTTACTTCCCTTTATGAATTTGGCCCACGCAACGGCTCCCTTAAAATATTTAACCAAAGTAATTAACCATGATTACTAGTAGGACAAATATTTTTTACCATAATCTGATAGTGTATAACATTTACCATGATTTCTGACTCCTCATATTCATTAGAATTTATATCCATGTTTTGAATTGCCACTAATTTAGGAAATAGAATTACTCAACAAATCCTTAATTATCGGTTTAAAAAGTCCTTAATAATTGATTATCCATAAATTTAAGAAAACTAAATTCCACTCAATTAGGCAAATACATTCCACCAAGTAAGAAAAAATGTTTTTGTATATTAAATATTAATATGTATCGCTAAATAAAAATGTATTTTACTAGTGAAAATGATGAAAACATAACCGTTCAAAATAACATGAATGAGAACTCATATGATGCCCAAAAAAGAATGATTATTTAATTACTTAATACATATACTTTACTTGCTACACCAATCCTCCTCTTTGGCTTAAGAACACTAGGAAGAAAGGGAACCGGGGGCCCTGTGGTGAGTGAGCTCACTACATGTGTAATGAGCTCTCTCGGCCGTCCGATCGGCGATCAACGGTCCAGATAAATTGGAGTTAAAGTAAATTTAAAAGTGCTTTTTAAAGTATAAGATGATCTGGACTGTTAATTACTGATCGGACAGCCGAGCGAGTGAGCTCACTCACCACAGGGGCCCCGGTTCCGGAAGAAAGAGTATATGTAGTGTCAACCTTCTCGTATGCTTTCTCTTTTGGTGATGTGGACACAACATCCGATTCTGCTTTCACCATGACACTAGTTAATTAGAAAGAACTTGAGAAGCAAATTGAGGTCTTGTAATTTAATTTGAGTCTATCTCCCCTATTGAGCCGATCTGTTTACCAAGCCCCGATGACTTGACTCTTTACGGGCGCATGGGTGGACTGTACTCGTCTAGTAATTATTTCTTGAAAATTGACATAATTTTGTAGGAAACTACTCCCTCTGTCCCAAAATGATAGTCCATTTTGGAATTGCGTGCCATTTTCAACGGCTTATATCTTTTAATGTGAACCTCAAAAAATTATTTCGATAAATATATTATTTTTTAGTTTAAAAATTACACGTAGTTTCGTAATGAACTATTAATTTGGGACGGATGGAGTAATTTTACGGGATGGAACGAGTATGTTTTTATGGGTCAAAACCGGACTGCAGCGACCAGGTCGAATACCAAGAGGTAACTGACATAGGTTAATGATCCATACTTTCCCACGGTTCCAGCAAAGAAGGAAGAGACATGACCATGAACGGCAGCATTGGGAACCTCAAATAAGGAACCCTCAGATTGGTTGTCCTTCGATGATTTTGTGGGGGCCACATGTTTGATGAATCTGGAATCTTTTGATTGGTTATCGGTGGATAAGATTATGCCCATGCTCTAGGCTGTATCCTACGTAATAGCTGGCTAGCTGCAGTCTCCAATTACAATATTACATGTCTTACCCTTGGTCAATTTGTGTGTCCGTGCATCAGCGGAAGCGTGACTCTGAAAACGTCTATAAATCACATCTTACTCCTTCCATCCCCAATTTTCGGTTCCAAATGTCATTTGATTGTCCCCAAAAAATTATCCCAGTTAGAGAGTACTAATGATAAAAAAAATAACGAGTTTACTCTTTTAACCTTACTTTTGAGAAATAACTAAATGCAATGCATCTGGGCAGTTCATACCACCGTCACATAATACTTCATTGGGTTTTGCTAACGGGCGCACTATTGCACCTGTTAAGGGTACAAAAAAATATATTTATTGGGTCTCACTTGTACTCTAAAATACACACTTTATAGTATAAGTGGAACTCATAAGTGTACATTTTTATATCCTTAATAAGTGTAATATTGCACCCGTTAGCATTTCCCTACTTCATTTAACTAGCGACTACGAATCCAGGATATTGTAAGCATGGCATCATTCACAATCTTATACCTCAATTTTGTTTACCCCAAAATTCACCTCAATTTCAAATTACTGTAAATTATCACATCAGATAATCATTCTTCTCACATATATTGTATTAACTAATTTGATAATTTGTAATTTTAAAATGCCGAAAATACCGTTGTTGAAAGAAAGTTTTCTATCTAAGATGATTCTTATCTTTTGTTGTACTGGGAAACATGGTCCGAAATTATTTTTATTTTCGATCAGAATAGTCCGAATGATGAATAATTTTACTCCACTGTACTACACTTGGACCCATGTCGTGGGACCCACAAGGTGCATGTAAAATAATCAGAAAATGGTGATTGGTTGGGGACTGATAAGGTTGTGCAGCCCATGCTCCCACAGCCTGTATATAGAGTTACAGACTCCACCCTACACAGGTCCTGAGACTATACATTGGCAATGGCATCAGTCCGGCCAGCAAGGAGTTTTGCAGACAGTTTTTGTGAAATGAAAACTCATAAATTCCGAAAAGGAAGAGTGTTATTAAAACAGAAGCAAAAGACAAGATACTCAACTGATCAGTTTTTGAACAGAAACCGAAGAGTCCAACACTTCATTTTGAACAGCCCACACTTCATTAACTTTACCTCCTTATAGAATTAATAAAACAATTCATATTCTTTTTATAGTAGTATTAAAACATTTCACATTTTTAGTATTTTGATATCTATTGATGTTTAATAAAATAATTATTTTATTGTATGTTCTTCTCAACGAGCCTACGATAACTACGGTTCATATCAATGGGTTACAAGTGCACAATTATATGTTAACTTTTTTTGAAGATTATTACGAATTATAAGCTCCTGAATTCTGAATGAAAATCAAACAAACTAGATCGAGCACTGCTACGTACATAGAAAATATACTCAGAAAATATCCAGAATTTGAAATTCAATGATCCAGAACCGTTAAAGTTTAAATTCTGAACACATTATGGGTACCCATTTCAGGGTACCTAGACTTTCTGGTTTAAGTTTGTATCACCAACAATAAAATGATGAAATTATATGATTGGTTGAGTGGATCGCTAATTTAGTGATTACTCTAACAAGCCAACCTAAATGTGTGTGAGTTTGGTCATGCTGTGTGTATATATATATATATATATATATATATATATATATATAAGAGGATCTTATAATGGCTCTCTTAGAAAGGAAGGGCTTGATCCGAGCATTTTTCGATAAAAAACGTATTGAAAAATGCTCGGATCAAGCCCTTTAGGTAATTTTTTTTACAAATCCTCACGTTGAACCTTAAAAACACATTCTAAACGCATCTAACGGTTCAGATTGTCGAAATTCAATCTCGAACGAAAAATCTCTTACATAAGCTATGTAAGGGAGTCCTTACAAGATCCGCTTAACGTCCGGACCCCACTTTCCGGACAAAATTTTGACTATCCGAACCGTTAGATGTGTTTAAAATGAGTTTTTAAGGTCCACCGCGAGGATTCGTTAAAAAAAAAATACCGGGAAAGGCTTGATCGGATCAGTTTTTGATAAAACTGTATAACCTCGCGTTGGACTTTAAAAACTCATTTTAAACACATCTAACGGTTCGGATCGTCAAAATTTGGTCCAGAAAGTGTGGTCCAGATGTAGGTCCGTAAATAAGGGTGTGGATGGGAAGTTTATCACACAATTATTAATTGAAGTATTAATAAATTTATATTATTGTTTGCAATATTATTACTTAAAATATTGTCCGGAGTATTATTAATTATAATATTTTGAAGGCTTATCTACCAAAATGGTCCTCATAAAATGGTTTCAGTTTCAATATAGTCCTTGTAAATTTTTGGTTTCAATTTTACCCTTATACTTTCTGACGCGTTTCAATGTTGCCCTTTCCATCAAAACATAACGGAAATTGCATATTTGGCAAATGGAAAATGTTTAAAATACCAGAAAAATATGTAAAATACCGGAAAAAATTATTGTTCTCCAAAAAAATGATAAAAAATTACAAAATTTTAAAAAAAACCGGAAAAAGTCATTAGACAAAAAGTCTATGAAAATTTTCTAATGACTTTTTTTGGAGATTAATCATTCGTATCGACAAGAGGAATCAGAAAATATAAAAATATGGGTCGAAGTTAAAAGAAAATTTATATAAGACGACACTTGATATAAAAAAAAAAGTAATTCCTCTCGTCAATAAATATGGGCCGAATTAAACAAAAAGATTTTCCAAAGACGAAAGAATACCAAATAGCTTTTTTTTTTGTTATAAAGTGTCGGCTTTGGCCCAAGGGGTGTTTTAATTTCTCTAACCTTGGTTGGAATCTTCTCTTTTCTCCCTCCAACTTGATGTACCCATTGTCAAATTTTCTTCAATAAATTTTATTGCCGTTTCAAAAAAAAAAAAAAAAGTGAGAAGAGAGAGAATAAATTTTTTGGTTGGAAATCCTCTCTTTTCTCACTTTTTATATTTTTTGATTCCTCTTGTCGATACGAATGATTAATCTCCAAAAAAAGTCACTAGAAAATTTTCATAAACTTTTTGCCTAATGACTTTTTCCGGTTTTTTAAAAAAATTTGTAATTTTTTATCATTTTTTTGGAGAACAATAATTTTTTCCGGTATTTTAAATATTTTTCTGGTATTTTAAACATTTTCTGTTTGCCAAATATGCAATTTCCGTTATGTTTTGACGGAAAGGGCAACATTGAAACACGTCAAAAAGTATAAGGGTAAAATTGAAACCAAAAATTTTACAAGGACTATATTGAGACGGGGACTATTTTATGAGGACCATTTTGGTAGATAAGTCTATTTTGAATAGATTTTACAACTATTAGTTACAATATCGAATAAGGGTAGGGGTAATATGGTCATTTCATTCGAAGGTTAAAACCATAATGCAAAATAAGAATTCAAAAGTACCTCAAGGACTGATTATCAAATTCTCTCACCAATGTATGGTTTGAGAATGCATTTTCATAATGCAGCTCCCTAATGGGGTCACAGACTCACAGTAAGTTGAGTGTTTTGGCTAAATAAGTCACCTAACTTATTGTTTTAGTCTTTATTTCAAATTTTCTTGCATTTGTTAGTTTTCGCGTCAAATTTTTATGGATTATTGGCTCTTCTCGACAAGAGAAATCGAAAAAGTAAAAAATTATGATCTAAATTTAAATCTTTTTGAATTAAGACAAAAATTCAGCCAAAAAAAGCCATATCTTTTTGGCTTTATTAAAAAAAAATTGAGTTTGATCACATTTTTTTACTTTTCTAATTTTCTCCTAGAAAAACCCAATAATCCACAAAAAATTATCGCAAAACTAAAATAAAGAAAGCAAAATTGCCTACTTAGCCAAAACACCCCTAAGATTGGCTCCAAAAATTACTCTTAAAGTTGACACATTAGCAAAAGTGGGATCCAATTTTATGTGCTAAGGATTTGCTAGTTTAGGAGTGCGAGGATACTCCAATGGGCTCTCTAGAATTAACTCCTAAAGTAAATCCAAGATTTTACTTACACACAAAAAAGATACGTCATTCCCCCTCTCTATTTCTCTTCACTCCCAACTCCCTCCCTTGGGGGGTGTTTGGCCCACTCCTTTTTGCATTTTCAATTTCTCAATTTTTACTTATGGGTGTTTGGCTCCAAAATGACAAAATACATTATGGCAAAACACATTTTCAGATTTTGACATTGAAGGCAAGAAGTGAAAATGAGCTATGGAGAAGATTTTTGACTTCTCATTTTTTCACTTTTCTCGTTTTGGTTAACAAAAAGACCTATAGAATATATTCTGCACATATCTCCCAAACACTACACCTATTGCAATATACATTTTACACATTTCACTCAAACACTCCTACAAGATTCAAAATACATTTTGATCACTGTGAGGAGTGTTTTTCCGATTTGACCTCTTCGAACCTTCGACGGCGGAGGGGGTGGGAGATGAATAGATTTCGTCTGAGTCCCAGATGGTTAGCCTGAGAAGGCCTTCATAAGTAACAACCGCGTTATCGCCTAACCCGGACGGTTGTGGTGGTCCGGGAAGGCACTCCGACGGTCTAATAAGTCGCCAGAAGTGGTGATGTGACAGGAAAATATGTAGGTTAGGAAAGACTGAATAATCCGAAGAAGACCCCCCAACTTGGTGAGTGAGCTCCCCTTTTATAGGCGAGGGGAGACTTGTTCACTAAGTTTTGGGGGTGTACCTCACGCGCGTGTCCTATCTAAGTCATAGCACGCGGGTAGGTCATGAGTGCCTCGAGCGCCTCTGCCGCTTTGGCTGACATCATCTCTGCAAAGCCTACAGAGGCAGTAGACCTAGGGACGACCTCTGGTCAGTAGCATGGACCAGTGGGTGCCTCGAGCACCTCGCCTGGGCACCGTCTGACACCACCTGTCACCTGTCTGATCCCATCAGTCAAAGGCCCCCTTCGGCGTAAAGGACCAATAGCCCCAGCATGCTCGACAAGGGATGTAGGTCAGACACAATCAGTCCGCCGAGATCTCTGAGCGTCGGCCGTCACGGACCGTATCCCAGCCCACGGGCACTAACCATCATGGGATCATTGCCGAGAACAAAGGTCTTCGGCCGCGGCGAGGATGACTTCTAGGTCCGGGGCTTGGACGGCTGTACTGAAGCCCAGCAGAGCTCCGGGTCGAGCCGGTCATTCAAACCGTCTGGTTTGATGTCCGGGGGGCCTCAATAGTAGCCCTGGGTCGGGCGTGATCTGTCTGGCCTCCATGGCCTGCGTCGACTGGTCTCTCTGACCCTCGGCCACTACAATCACAATCCAAAAAACTAAAAAACCAAAAAGTTGAAAATGAAAAGTTGAAAATAAGGCTTCCAAACACCCCCTAAACTTAGCACACCAACTAGGAACCATTCTTGCAAAGCCTACCTTTTAGGAGCTACTCCCTCCGTCCCTTTTATAGTATAGACATTTCCATTTTGGGATGTCCCTTAATAAGTGTGTGCTTTGAAAAGTTAATGGTTAAAAGTTGTACAATTTCCATTTTGCCCTTTTGAAAAGATAGTGGGTAAATAATTAATGAGTAAAAGTGGAGGATAATTTTGGAAAGTGGAGGTAAAAGGTGATGTGGAAAGTGTAAAGTTGAGGTAAGTTGATATGAAATGTGTAATAATGATGTTTCTTTAATAAATTGGATTTACGAAGCCAAAAACTTAAAAAGGGATGAAGGGAGTACTGTAGATAGTCCAGTGGAGTATGAAAATGAATAATTATTTTATTAACCTTGTCCATGTTTGGATGAAATATTTATTAAAATTAGCACACCAACTAGGAACCAACTAGTCTCGGGCTCACACCTGACCATGGTTTGGGACAATTTCCCACAGGGGTCGTCTTTATGGTCCGTTGGATTTAATACCCCAGGGGTATTAATTATGGACTGCTCAGACCTTATCCATAACCCCACAATCCATCCCAGATCCTCCAATAAATGTCATATCAAAACCAATTACTATTTTATTCTCCATTATTACAAAAATTTTCCAAATCATATTTTATTCATCCCTTATAAATATCACATCAATGTAGATCCACCCTCAGTAAATAATACTCCATATGTTCTTATCCCCCTTATTTTATCCATCGAAAACTCATCTTGCATCCAATCAAGCCGTAAGAACCTAACTAAGAGTCTTTTTAGGAGGCCACCGAAGATGCTCTTAATATCTTTCAACAACGGTTGCTGAAAGTGTCCATACTTTAAGACATTGTAACATAAAAAACTAAACACATCAGACATAGGAATCAAATTTTGTCAGAAACATCCGTCTTAAAATAATTGACAAGAAGTTTCATTTTCAAGCTAGATCAATAATTTATCAACCAACAAACATGATCAAACTATCCAGCCATACATTATGCAATCAATCTAATTTCATAGTCCTGTGCTGAAAAGGGCACCACAACCACCATATATTTCCATGACATGGTCATAAAATCATGGAGAGGTGGCTTTTTGCACAATTGAGCCTTCTGAAAATTTAGGCATGGTAAGGTCTCAATCATTTATAACTAGACATAAAATCTCTTCCTTCATTGGAGAAAATGTCGATTTGTTCTATTAATTTTGCACGACATCATATACGAATACATCCAATGCCGGGCATAAGAATTTGACGTAATAGGAGCACTCTACTTATCATTGTCGTGAAAATTTATTTCATATCGATTGCAACGAGTTAAACACTTAACTACATTTTATTTACTAGTCAACAAAATTTGCAGTGAATAACTTCTATAAAAAGAAGATCTAAAAATAAGCGTCAAACTCGACTCTCCTAATAAAGTTTGCGAGTATGTTATCAAATTTGATCTCGAAAGGTTTTTCAAAATAAGATGATTCTATCAGTAACATTTTTGAAAAATTTAGTGTTGTTTATGTTTTTTTGTTAGAAGTGTCCGGAGGTGTCAAGTTCAGAAATCAAATGAGAGATGTGACACAATCATATTTACATTAAAAATTTGGGAAAATTTCAAAAACAACACCTGACCTTTACCCAAAATCACAATTAAATACCTGAGCTTTTCATTTTGTCAAATAAACACCTGGACTATCTTAAACGTCATCAATTTATCATAATTATGTTTCTAATTTGAAACTCATAAATCTTGATATATGTGTCACCTTATACCATCATTCTACTATAGTAGTATGGTGGATTTTTTTTTCTATAATACCTAGTAACATTTATTAATTGGAGTTCAACTGAAATTTTCAAGAGACAGGTGTGACATATCTTGAACCATCATAGGCACATAGATAAAATCATTATTCTATAGAATCCACGCGCATCAGATGCTGCCGAATAGATCTGTGTCTAAATCTCTACACGATAAGTCTATGTAGATATCGAATACATTTCATAATTCTCTAAGAATTCGACACCCATTAACCTCTCTCTATCTCTAGTATTGTTATCTATAATATACAATGTTATGTTACAGGGTTATTTTTGTTAAAACAACCTCGATATCGACAACGACGACTAGTAGCACGTGTTAATTTGATTTGCTCTACGAGCGGTAAGTAGCACGAAGTAATTGTAATTCAATCGATATTAAAAAAAATTAAAATTCATTGATATAAAAGATCCAAACGGCACATGTGACGTAATCAAAGTCTTTTTCGAAAATTTCTAAATAACATTGGTTCAAATTCACTTGATGTTTTGTTAAATTTGTACTACAAAACAGAAGTGGTGGATGGGAGAGCAATTTTCTAGTACCAAGAGGTACCACGTGGTGTCTCTCGGCGGCATCTATGTCGTCTATTTTAGCTTTGGGCGGTCTGAATTTGGAGAGAGAAAAAGGAGAGAGAGTGAAGAGAGTGTGTGTTTTAATCTCATCCGTCCAATACACTTTGAGACGGTCCGATATAACGTTCGAGTACCACGTAAGCTCGATCACGTGATACCCAGTAGTAGGTGCCAAAAAATTTCCCTTTTCCCCCACAAGAAAATCCAAATCCATGTTCATACGGGAAGTTAAAGTAGTAGCACTTTTTAAGTTGGGACATGTCCTATCTCAGCCTTTGCATGCTGCATTAAATCCGTGCTTATCCCACCAGAAAAACCGTATTACATAAATATTTATCTTCCCAACTGTCAACGGAAACGTGGTCAAAACCGCTACGCTTTTAATTTTCCCCTCTTATTCGTTTTGCTTTTCCACGAAATGAAGTGATTTTGGATCGAGCACTTACAGCCGTCCGATGGTCTCGATTCCCACGCAAATCTAATCGGATTTTGATTCTGAGCACAATGAACGGCTCGGATTGGCCGTTTGGAACCCACACGGGGGTTGCCGACGCCTTAGATACGTGGTCAGTCCCTTTTGATCGGTACATATATCATTGTTCTTGCTTTTCGGTTGTCCCTTTTTCTATTTTGGAGGGTGCATTTGGACACACATTTTGTGGAATGTTTTTCCCGCAATGTCCTTTTGGGTTGTGTTTTCTCTGTTCTTACGAAATTGGGGTATAATTTTTTTACGTCCTAACTTTAGCTTGACGAAAGGAATTAGAAAAGTATAAAATGATAGATTAAAGTTGAAAAAAATTATAAAAACTGACTAAAAAAACTTAAAATCGTCGTTTTTTTATGAACTTTTTTCAGCTTTAGTCTACATTTTTATATTCTTCCAATTTCTCTCATTGAACTAAACATATGACCAACAAATTATACCCCAATTTCGTAAGAATTGAAAAAAAAAAAAAAAAAACCAAAAAGACTGTGCCGAAAAGTCCAACAAAGTTTTGCTTTTCGGGGTGCGCATAATTTTTATTTTTATTTTTATACTTTATGATGTTTACTGTTTTATGTTCAAGTAAAATATTTGAAAAATATCGGTTTAGAATAAGACGGTGGATAAAGAAACTGAAACAAATGAAGTATTGTACCAAAAAACTGGCTTGCTTGTATAACTCAATAGGTTGAATCCAGTAACGTGACCTTTAACTAAAAGGCCGTCAAATGTGTAACGGAAACGGTTAAGATAAACAAATTTCCAGCCCTTACTCAATTTTTTATTCAAATTTGAGTAAAATTTTGAGTATAAGCTTCATTTGGTATGGACCTTGGTATGAACCACTCCAACGACCAAATGCAAATTTAAGTATAAATTTCAGTAAGGGTACGTTTCATTAATGGCTTAGTTGTAAATTTGAGGAGTAAATGACCTCAAAAAATTTGAGTCAGAATTTGAGTCTCACCTTTTTTAGTTAAAAATATGAATAAAGCTCAATTAGATATGGGTGTGAGTCATGAACTGAAGTGAAATTTTTGGATTTTTACTTAGATTTTGATTCTGAGTTTAAAATTGAGTAAGGACTGAAGATGGTCTTAGAGCATCCACTATCAAAGTTTTCACCGAAAGGGTGTTTCTATCGTTGGTGCAAGTGGTGGCCTAGCGCGTGCGGTAGAACTCTTGAATGCTCTACACTGCATCTTGGGATTGAGTCTGATTCCTCATCTCTCTCATGTAATAGATTAAGAATAACGAATGACAAAAAATTAATTAATTTTGATTGAATAAAAAATAATTTGCTACACTTTGTTTGGTTCACGCCATTATCTTGCAGCCGGTGGGGTCAAAAGCCAAAATTAGAGTTGTTGGGAAACAAAAATATCAATAAAACCATAAGTACACCATTTGGTGTACAGCAAATGCACACCGCATTGTGTTGAATTAATCTCTGAGTTTCACATAAATGATCGAAGACGTTCAATTTGTTTAAAATGATCTTTTAAGGATCTCTATAAAAAATCGGCTCGGTCGGATATCGGTAAAGACCTGATCAGTTCTTAATTTGCTTAATTTCCTGATTGTAATTGAGCGAAGAATCGAACAAGCTCTTACCGATATCCGACTGCACTTATTTTTTACAGGGATCCTTAAAAACATATTTTGAATAAGTTGAGCGGCTCCGGCCATTTGTGTGAAATTCCGCAATGGATCCCACACAACACGGTGTGCATTTGGTGTTGCACTGAGGGTTTGTTAAGTAAATTCACCCACTCAAAGACAAAAAAGAAGTACCATTGGTTAAAAGAAGGGTGTTAAAATCATTTTCCTTCTTTTAACTAATAAACCTTTCAGCTAGTCCATAATATTTCACATGAGTTCGTTACCTAATTATTTAATTATATGGACACTTTAATATGTAAAAATTTTAATATCCATAACCCGTCTTTGAACGTAGGGATGGAACCAGTATTTACAGAAAAAGGTGCTGAAAATTAGAACATACATTTCGCATACTGATATTCTTGTTACAATTTCAAGTTACTTGCACAATTTTTTAATTCAAACATGAAACTTAAATTGAAACCACTCTCCTAGGGAAACCGTAATATGCACCGGCGATATGCTTCTCACGGTAGAAGTTGTTTTTTCTATAACTCAGGAGGTCTGGATTAGTTTACACACCTCGATTAATTCGTGGGACTCAATCCCATCATCTAATATCGAGAATCCGGATTAAAGTTTGTACAAAGCAAACTGGACCAATAATAATTGATAGTATCTAAAAGGTTTCGTGACAGCAGAGTACAAATTATTTTGGACCTTTTGGTGCGTAAAAAAATTGTTATACTTAAGCATCTCTAACCCACTCATCAAATAACAAATTTTAAATTTTTTGATGAGTAATGTTGAAAATCATTGCTTCAACCCACACATCAAAAGTGAACACCAAAATTGGTGACCCTTCCTCCCTCATCAAACATAGTGAGTCATCAAATTATTTTCTATACTTAAAAAAAATCTTTTATGTTTTTATGCATTTCCCGTTGGCATATATATTTCCCGTTGGCATCTTGCTGTCGAAACAACCACCATTTAAAATTTGAACTCAACATCCCTATTTGAAGATTGAACTCATCCATTGTATTTAAAGTTTGAATTCTCCTATTGATAAGCCTATATTTTTTTATATCAATATTCATTTTTTCATTGTTTTGGTTTGAGATCTCATTCTCAGGAGTTAGAATAGGAAATGGATAAGTAACGTGTAACAATAAATATCTCTTTATGATATTTTGATAATTTACAATAATCGCTTGAAATTTAAATGGATAAGTATTTGTAGAGTGGGTTGAAATCACAATTTTGAAAACATAAAAAATAAGGCATCAAATTGCCACATAGGTCATCAAAAGCAAAATTTGATGAAAAAAATAGGTGACTGGCTTGGAGATGCTCTTATGTGAGTGGGGAATGCTAAAACCCCTCCTGTTATATATTTCACATATTAAATCTCGTAATATCTCACATGGTGAGTACAGACATAAAAAAAAACATATTTTTTCTGTTTTACGAACAACTTAATGTATTATTATATTTATTACTCCCTTCTTCCCAAAAATTGGTAGACTACGCCAAAGATGTGCAATTTTCGAATAAAAAATAAAATACATATATTCATAGTTTTAACTAAAATATCGTGGATTAAATGTGGGCCCAGCCCCACTATAGCTCCACCCATGTTACAACTATTTTCACACTCCACAAAGAGGTTTTGGAAATTTTGTTTTAACTTGTTTAACAAATACTTATTTTATCTCAAAAAATTTGGCTGTTAAGCATCAATTATGGTGGAATTGAATGAAGATATTAAATTCTTTCCACATGCGACGGAAACAGTGGATTTTCCACCACTGCCGATGTGGGCCCTACCATGTGTATATTGTAATAATTTGAACAATTCATCTTGTAGGGTTCACGAAATAGTATATCGATCCAGTTGTCCACACAAAAAATCAACTTGATCGGACATCAATAGGTATATCAAAAATTGGACTTTGATTTATAAAATAGACGGTTTGATTACGTCAATATATATAAAGTTCAATTGTCCATGATCATCCATTTTATAAACAAAAATTTAAATTTTCATATACCTATCAATGTCCGATTAAGCTGATTTTTTTTGTTGATGTAATACTATGTAGGCCTTTTACAAGATGAATGCTCAAAATTTAACGATAAACACATGGTGATGCTCATAATGAGAGTGCCAGACAGCCCATGGTTTCCACCGGCAAGTGAAAGGAATTTAATTTCTTGCGTCAAACCTCATTGCATTCAAAATTTCAAATTACATATTTAGGTGCTTCTACATTTGATCTTTGTCAAAAGGCCGAGAAAGATATTATTTTGGACTTTTGGTGCTTCAAAATGCATTACTTGTTTAGATTATCAGCTAGGATGTATTATCTACTGCCATTAGTTAGCGTGCAAGCATCTCTTCTTCTTTTTGGGTGAAACGGAAACCGGAATAGGCATAATTTTAAAGGCCCTGTTCGGTTAGGGGGTTTAGTTTTAGTTTAGTTTTATTGACATCATCATTTTTCTCATTTCTCTCTCTATCTCTCTCCACTCATTACACCTTTTGATATCATTAAAACTAAACTAAACTACCAAACGAACAGGGAGTTTGAGTACAAGGTTCTTTTTTTTTTTTTATGGTAAAAATCATTCCAAATATATAGATAAAAGTTAATTATATGCACGTGATTTGTGGATACTACCGATCCGCAATACAAAAACATATACCAACAACAAAACAAAACAAAACAAAAATAGAAAAGTCGTTCAACATCGATGTCGGACCCAGACTCCGCTTATGCAGGTGGGTGATTGAAGGACCATTCAGGGTCTTATGCCCGCTGTTGTATCCCACCGTCGCCCTTGTACGCCTTCATCGCGCCTTTGGAGAGCTCAAGGACCGCCATTCATCCTTAAAATGTACTTGCCCCAAAATTCCATAGACTAATTGACTTCCAAAATCCCTCATTACAAACGAGTATGTGTAACCCGCTCTCTGATTTGTACGATTTAAGCCACTTTGCGACAGATTCAAGGAAAATGTAAAACAGAAAAGTCATAGCATACGGAAATTTAAGCGACTTTCATATAGAACTCATCCTGATTCGAGATCTGTAGACTGTATAGAAAATTAGTACGATTTTTAAAAGAAACTACATCACTGTAGACTCTGGACAGTAAGATCGCATTGCCTTCTAACCCGTTTTGACCTTATTTAAGATAACCATTAGACTTTGCATGAAACATGAGAATTGATCCTTATGTAATGATGTTAACCCCTGCCAATATCATTACTTTAGGAGTTGGTTAAGTAATTTTGGTGCCATTAATCATTAGAGTTGATTATGGCTCATGTATCTTTTGAATACTCATTTAATTTCAAATTGATGTCTATTGTTCGACTTATGTGATGTATTGGGCCACGTTGAAGCATGAACCCTAACTTTGTTGCATTGATTATTTGGTCTATATAGATGGATAGAGGTAATGATGGGATTCCTTTGCAAATTATCATAGATATAGCCAGAGGTCATGAGCCGTGCCATGGATTAGAGTGATAGGCCTGGTGTAGACACCCTAATTTGAACCTAAGAAAATCCTTAGCAATCCCGATGATGAAATTGGACCAACACATATGCCTTGGAAGCTTGGAAAATGCTTGAAATCCACCACAATTACCCAAAAACTAAAACCCTCTCAAAGCACCTTTGGGCGCTCAAACCAACCTTTGAGCGCTCAAACGTGCTGTGCCTGCACACAACAACTTCTTGCAGAGCAACTTTTAGAAAACTATAGCTTCCAGAGCCTATTGCCCATAAACCACCTTCAAATATACCTACCTATCACAAACACCCAAAAATTAGCTTTGATCATCCATCACCAATCCAAAAGTCCAAGTTTTAAGCCTTTTTTCAAGCAAAAAGGTAGAAAACACCTTCAAAAAGTGTTGTTGAATCTCCCTGAGCAAAGCCAGTAGGCTCAAGTTGGTTCCTCATACCAACTTTGGGTTTACATTTGGCTTAAACATGTTGCGATAATCAAAAGTTCTTCAAACTAGTAGACTAGTTTGAGCGCTCAAGCACCCCTTTGAGCGCTCAAACTAGTCCAGAGACATTTTTGCCCGTTTCAGTTCTTGTTCCTTATATTCTATTCAGATCATCCTAAAATGGTTCCAATGGTTGTTTTGATAAAAAAAAATCAATTCATTTATCCTCGGTTTGATCTTCAAATCAAAGAACAGACAATGTTAAAATAACTATTTTGTCCTTAAATTAGTGGTAAAACATGAGATCTTGAAGGAACAAAAGGCCTTTGGGTTAGTTTACTACAAACTAGAACCAAAACAGAAGTTGCTTGAAGAGACATCTTTGAGCACTCAAACCCATCTTTGAGCCTCAAAGCACCTTTGAGCACTCAAACCCATAACAGAGGTAGAAACTGGTTTTGTTTAAGAACAGTACATATTCTCATATTACTTCATATTATTGCTTCTGATCTCCAGTTAATGTTTTTGCTGTTTATTGTCATCTATCTAGTTATTAGTTATTATGGATCAACAAGTTACATCATGCTTTCATCTCATAAATATACACATCATACAATACGCACACGCATCCACCGTTACTTGGCTCATATTTCAATAGTTGTTTACTTGTATCTACCTTCCCTTGTCCCTTTTACTTGAATAAAGTTGAATAACAAACATTTCATCAATCCCACAAACCCTTAGTAGAGACCAGTCTTTGAACCAGGCCAGGGGGTGCAATAAAACCCTTCCCTTTTTTGTAACCAAGCACCTAAACCTAAGATATTATGGTGACGACGGACTAGTTCTCAAAACCTTATCCAAAAATGAGGCACAAGTTATTCGTGTTGGTTCCTTGGAGACAATCCGCTAAAACTCAGGTGGCGACGTCGAATCGAATAATTCCTTTGCAGAGGACTGTCCACACCTGGTGTATGGGAACATAACGTACTGGGATATCTGTGGATGAGAGCCGGTGTCGGATAGCGAAATTGGATAAATGGAGAGTTGAAGAGTAATGCATTGCAAGGTGATAATTGATATTATGTTGTGAACATGTGGATATTGGCAAGGGGTTGTAAGCTCCATTGGAAATTAAGAAAGAGATTGCTAGGTTCATTAAATTTATCGAGTTGAATCCTTACTATTTATATTATTAAATTCTCTTGTTACATGTTATAAATGTTGTTAAATATTAGTTGAACATACTTTAGTAATGGTGTAAGGACCTGTTTTTCAATCATTTTTTGAAAATAATGTTCAGGAAATGAAAATAATGTAATGTGGGGCCAATGCGAGTTTGAATATTACATTTTGGTGCATGTGAAGTACATTAGAAACACAAGGGGGTGTGGGTGTAAATAAGGACATACAAAAGGGGTGTGTTGGAGCATTTCACAACACACAAAACACACTCTCTCTTTCTCTCTACCAGCCGGCCATCATTCTCTATACTTTTCTCAAACATTTTCTTCATTTCACTCACTAAATCCACCTCCCACACTCCATAAACTTAAGATCCAACGTTAGATCCTTCTTTTATGCGTGTTTTGGAGCCCGGGTCTTCGTGGCTTCACTTGGAGCAACTGTATTTTGGTTTGGGTTGCTTGGAAAGTAAGGTTTTTTCTTCTCCAACTCATTCCAAGCTCAATCTTTGAGGTAGGGGACTTATTTTCTACTCCCTCTAGTTGTATCTAGTTGATTTGTTGCATATATCTTGCTATTGTATACCCATTTATAGTATAGCTCATTTTCCCCCATTAAAGTGGGTTTTCTTCCTCATTTGCTCTTGATCTATGAATTTGATTGTTTGATTACTCATTTGGTAGTTGATTTACCCTCCCTCCAATTTTATTTGTTTTTTGGAACCCTTAATTTGAGCTTAAACCATCAAAATAAGACATGGGTGAAAATCTGAAAAAGCTATCAAAATCTGCCCGAAGCCACCTGGTATCGACACCCCTGAGAACTGGTATTGATACCAGCTCATTCTGTTTTCTTTTGAAGCCAACTGATATCGATACCCCTGAGAACTGGTTTCGATACCAGCTCATTTTTTTTTTACTAGTCGACTGGTATAGATACCCCATTCAAGGGTATTGATAGCAGACAGCTCTGGACCCATATTTTTGTTTAAGCCTTTCCTTGACCCTTGGGCGTTTGGGGCCTTCATTCAACATCTTATTTATGAAAAATCTTACTTGGTATTGACTGTTTTATGGATTATGTTGCTCGTTTAGTATCCCTTTGGCTCCCGATTAAATCATTAGATCCTAATGTCGTCCAAAAGCTTGTTTGACAAACTATATTAGATCATAAACTTGTTATGCTTGATGACTTACGTTTGTAATTGACTCTTTTGATCACCAAGTATGCTTAACACATGATTTGGTTGGACAATCAGCGACACATAATGGACACGTACCACGTTGAGTCGGTTTGACATTGATGAATATAATGGATAATGTGAATTTGACAAGGGTGACACGGAGCCCACGAAATCCAGCAGAGGATAAATTCCCTATTTAAATAAGAGATTAACTTTGTGAATATGTGGTTAATGTGAAAGAGCAACAAAGGACACGATAGATTGGCAAAGTTGGACAATTGGATACGCAATTGGACACGTGGACACTTTGTGGGCCTTTATCACTTATTTGAGTCTCCCGTGTCATCTTTTGTTCATTTCATTCATGTTTTCCACTTTCGTGGGCACTTATCATACTCTATATACCTTGCGCTAGTAGAATGATTTCAAATTGGGCTAGTGAGCTCACCCTATCATTTTCAGGTAACCGGCAAGGAGCATGAGATGGATGCTTGGAGTGTGGACGTATGACATGGAGCATAATAATCACGAAGTTATTTTGTCATCTTTTACTTAGATTTTTTTTTTTAGGAGATGATTTTATAACTTCAATATACATAATCTTTTGACAATTTCAAACTACGTAATATGTTTAACTCATTTTGACAATTTTGCATTCGGGTACGGGTACTCGTGGACTGGAGATATGTTGAACTTGATTTGGGACTATGTGTTGATTTTGACGTTTCAACGGTTATATGAATGGCTTTTGACGTATCTTACATGGATTTTATATGTAATATGATTATAAAAAATGAGGGCGTGACAAATGGAGTAGCTTTGGGTGCCCTCTTGAGTGTTTGTGACTCACGGTACTACTTTATGGCTCTGGCATTTTATGCAGGTACAAAAGACAATGAGAAATTCGAGGAGTCACCTCACGGATTATGAAGCGATGGAGATGGGCTGGCAGAGAGCCTTGACTTTACCAGCAGTTTAATTATTTAGATGACTCTATTTTTCATTTAAGTTATACTCCCTCCGTCCCTTTTTAAGTGATCCGCTTAGGAAACGTGTATTTTTGTGGACGTTAAAAAAGGCACCTCCGTAGAACGTTTTTTAATTTTTTTTGCAACAAATTAAAGTACTCAATGAGCACTTTAATTTGGTATAAAAAAATTAAAAAATTATATATAGAAATATGTTTTTTAGGGGGTTTGAAATTGCACGTATTCCTATATGGATCACTTAAAAAGGGACGGAGGGAGTACATTTAACAAAATTTAGCATTTCAGACAATATTAAGGTGTGAATTTTTGCAGTTGTAACAAATTAGTTAACTTTTCTTTTACCATTAGAAATTTGGGACATATAAGTTTGTAATGAAGTTTGTATTTTCTTAATAACTATAGTAATTTTATTTCTCAAAGTACCCAAAATTTTGGGGTGTTATAGGTTCAGTCATCACATTAACCCCTCATCCTTTTCGGTACAGTTTAGAACGAGAGAGGTCGATTAGGACTTTGACTGAACCATTCATTTCTTCAACATCTTTGGATCACAGCACGCAATCAAACGATTTCCTCTTGGATAGATTTGATAATCATATCCTTCCCATCTAAGAGTTTCTTTAGGAGCAAGATGCATGCTTTGGAGTGTCTACATTAACAATGGAAGATGATTTTAAAGAGGAGCTGCCTATGTGGCAGTACTTTCACGACATTTGTTGTGGGCGGCTGTAGAAGGGCTACCCTCGCTGGCATCGTCATTGACATTCATTGGTTCAATTTCCATTTCCAAGTGAAATAGAGATCGGAGAAGAGAGGTGAAGATCAAACAACTGAGGAGATCCTAGCAAAGTTGCCAAATTGTGGGGGTGTTTATCTGTTCTCCTTTTGATTTATTTTTCGGATGTGGAAGGATCTAAACCTTCCTAAACCATAATATGCAAGACCAAACATAGTCCGTGCCTAGCTAGCAGGAGTCAGTAGAAAACCACTTTGATTCATAAGTCAATTTCAACTACAGTCTATTTGTTAGCTGGATATGTTTTGGATGAGGAATGGGGATATAATAAGACGAGAATATATAGGTGGATATGGTTGGATAGGTATTGTTTTAGAAGGAGAGATTAAAAGTTACTTAGTTTTGCTTTGTTGTTGAAGGAGGATACGAGGGGTTGGATAATATACAATTGTGTAAAATTCTAGTTTCGTCTAAATTAAACAATTAATAAAAAGGGCAATTTGTGATCCTTCTCCCATCCCAACATCAGACTCTCTCTTTCTCTCTCTCTCTCTCTCTCTCACACACACACACACACACACACACACACATTAGCAATAAAAACGGCAGAGCGTGGGGAGCTTCACGTAAAAGGGAGCGCGTGCACACACACACATTAGCAATAAAAACGGTAGAGCGTGGGGAGCTTCACGTAAAAGGGAGCTGGATATGCGATGGATTTTTTTCGGGGGGGGGGGCTTACAATCAAACGAAACAAACATTGGATATGGGACACCCAGATATCCATATCCGGGACAAATGTCCATCCATCCCCCCCCCCCCCCCCCTTCTATATACGGCTAACAAAGGCGCTAGAGGAGAGGAAAGTACATAGCTCTAATGAGGAAATAGTAACGACGTACCTCTCTAGGATTGAGAAGTGTACGTTATAAAGATTGACTTGACTTAGGCTCCTAACAAACTCGTGCTAGGCTCATTGTCACGCCATGATTTTCTTAAACATAAATAATACATAATTCACGTGGAGGTCAACACCTTCCACGGTCAAAGTCAAATTACATGATCAAGGTCAATGGAAAAGTCAAAGTTTAGTGTACTCGAATCATATTACAACCCAATGAGTCTTCACAAATTTCTAATAAAAAATATATGAATTACAAGTTAAACGTTCATATTTCAAAAAGCAGTACTAGTCCAAGATGATCATATAACTCGCTCTATGAGCTTTCAAAAGAGATGTCATGCATGCACGCTTCACACACCAAATCATGTGCCTCCTTGTTGAATACCTGAAAATTATAAGGGTGAGCTCACTAGCCCAGTAGGAAAATATCTATCTATTCTAAATGAAATGAGATGCTCATGAGATACAACATGGAAGGGAAACCAAATAAGGGTAGCCAAAGAAGTCACAGAAAGTCGAATACAAAAGAGTAGCTCGAGGTTCGTCACTTTAGATTAACAATCACTCTGTTGTGTCCAATACGCACCTGATGTACTACTCATGTTCTATACACTTCATCATGCGTCTTATTCAATTATTCCATTCAATATATTCCGGGCATACCATAAAGGCCTCGTGTCAATCTTTTTACTCATTATAATCATTTCATGCTCGTCCACGTTGTTTAAGTGTCCATGCAATAGCTCAACTCCATCCAACACTCCAAAACCGTAGTTCAAACGGTTGCCGTCACCTCACGTTACTAAGTGTCAAACACATAACATGGACTCCAAGGAAACTTAAGGGATCATCAAACAAGCTAAATTATACACATGAAACATCTCTCAAGGTGTTTCAAGTCATATCGATATGATTATAACACGTTCACATACAATGGAGGTAGTTGCTCACTTATGTCCTTGGTACCAGTACCATAGCGGGCAGCATCCTTGGTCAATGACAGGTACCAGACCTACCTATTAGGTACCAATACCACGATGTACGAAACTTTTGATTTCTAGTAGGTACCAGTACTTGCCTAACAGGTACCAGTACCACAGCAAGCAGCCCCTCTGGTTATTGACAGGTACCAGTACCTGTTTAACAGGTACCAGTACCACAACGCATAGAATTTTTTGACAGATTTAAGGGTTTCAAATAAGGATTGGTTTAGATGATTTCAAGGGCTTAAATGAGTATATTAGGCAATAACTCAAGGGTCCAACAACACATTAACTTAGTGGTTCATCAATTTGGTTGGTTTACAAGAATTACCCAATCTCAAAGGTGATTAGAACATGATACAATGGGGTTTCTCCAAATTTCAAGCAAAATTAAAGGGGTGTAGCATGAGTTGGATTAACTATCAAGCACATTGATCCAAGGTAACTTAGGAAAGCACAAAACCATCATGGATCCACATCAACAAGACTAGAAAACACCTCTCAAGGTGATTAAACAAGAATAAAGGGGTAATGGAGCAAGAACAAGAGTGATAAGCACACTACATCAAATTTGAAAAACCTCTAGATAGCAAAAGCCAAGCCCTAGCTCCAAACTCCAAGTGACTTCTTCAAACACCGGGATGAAATAAGTATACCAATGCGTAGATCATGAAATTTTAGGAGGGTTTTGTGAAGGAAGTAAGTTTGGAGGTGAGATTTAGTGAAGGTTTTATGGGGTTTTAATGGAGTAAATGAAGTGAGAGTGAGAGAGAGATATGGCCGGCCAAAATGAGGGAGGGGGGGGGGGGGGGGAGTGGGGTCCTCTCTCTCCTCTACACTACACAAATACACATATGCACTATATCTTTAAAAATTACAACCCAAAAGTCTCATGTGTAAATCAATTTAACCCTTATATCACATATACCACACCGCACATCAATACTTAGTCAATTTCATCATTTCTCATCATTCCTCACATTACCCCAATGTTAGTTACGAAAAAATAAATATAAAACTTCGGGTCTTTACACTCATAACCTAACCGCTTATTTGATTGACGTCATGCATTTACATGAAAGTTTGTAATTTTACTTTAGCTTCTTAGGGCATTCTTATCAGCCTCACAAAAAAAAACACTAAATTTAACCTCAAAAACACCTTTTATAAATTAGCAAGTCACTTTTCTAAAAATTCACAAAATTAGACTCTCTATTCTAACTTTATTATATTAAACTATTATTTCTTTCTACTCCTACTCCCCAAAAGTAATAATTTAAAAAGTGAACAGTGCGTGAATAGTGACTTGATGTGTGAACAGTGCCGCACCAAAATTGGTGCGGCACTGTAGCAAAGTTAGAGTTTTGCAAATTTGATGACTGAATTTGGTGTGCCCGATTTTGGGATTTTTTTGGACCTTGACTTAACAATTTAGCCATCAGGGGAGTTTGATGCCCCTGATGGTGATGCTCTTATGAGTGCATGAATTATAATTGTAATAATAGATGTTGTTAGCAAATAAAGTACTAATTTACTTTTATACCCTTTAGGTATAACTCTCTCCTCATTTTTCTACAGACCCCAACTAAAACTGTCATCAAAATAGCCAAAGTTCCAATCCTAGACCCCTATAATGTGTGAAAATGATATGTAGAAGACATCCCACCTATGCGCTCCAGTCCCCACAGAAGTAAAACTTCTCTAAAAACTCCCTAAACCAAATTTGGAGAATCCAATGCAATTTTCCTTAGATTAAGAAGTCCAAAACATAGATTGTGTAAATTTAATTATAGTCAAGATTGTTATTATTTGCAAGAGATTACAAAAATCCAGAACAAGAAGATCGGTAGAAGTAATTTTAGGAAAGATTCAAACTCTAACTCATGCACTTGCCTTCATGTCTCCTTCCTATTCCATATCTCAACCCTGAACAACTCTTTGGTATCTGCTACCCAAACCACTCCCCTTAACACTTTTGGGTTGACTTAAAGTTTGTGGGAGAAGTGGGACTTTCAAATTCATAGCAATAAACCGTGCTATGCACGATTTTTAAACAAAAAAAATACAAACTCGACTTTCTTATTTTCTTCAGCGTAAGTCGACATATATAGCATTAATTTAACTCTTTCCCGAGTGTGAAAAATAATGGGTATTGGCAGGCATGATTTGATGGGAATTTGATAGTAGCATCATTTTCCTCTATACATTATATGATGTAGTAATTCACCGTAAATTTAAATTTGAACGTCATTTTTGAACTGCAGAAATTTTATAAACAAACTAAGAAACCTCCAAAGAGGCATCCAAGGAACATATCTGGGAAAGATGGGGAGGGGGATTAAACATCCAATCCAGGGAAATTACATCATTAAAAAATTGGGATGCAACCCAATGAGCAACTCTATTACACTTTCTATTTACCCAAGAAAAAGATAGATTAAGGGTAGCAGCAATGCTCCGTATGTCTTCAATAACAGTGTGACACTCCCATGGTGGAACATTTTCAGTAGAACAAAGCTGAATCAACACTTTGCTATCGCTTTCAATGATTGCATTAGAGATTTGTAATTCCTCAAGAACTGCTCCAGCCAACCTAGCAGCCATAGCTTCTCCTTGCAGCACTCAGCATTCCTTCCTAATTTTGAATTTGATCAATTAGCATACTTTCCATAATACATTAGAAGTCCATTGAGGGGTATTTTTATTCAATTTTTTTTCCGCATTTGTTAGTTTTGCATTGATTTTTTTGTGGATTATTAGTTCGTCTCAATAAGAGGAATTTATAACGTAAAAAATCATTAGCCAAACTTAAATTTTTGTGAATAAAGACAAATATGATCCAATAATCCACAAAAATATGGATTATTTTTGTCTTTAGTGAACATTTTTTAAATTTTGATAATAATTTTTACTTTTAAGATTCCTCGCGTCAAGATGAGCTCGTCAGTACTCCACATCTTCATGAAGGAGTAAACCTATTCGCCCAATTGTTCATGTAGGTTGCAACTTATTCATGTTTCGCCGGGATTGAGGTGCTATTATGAGACGGAAAAGACCGGTGAAAATACATGTATTGCCTATAGAATAGATTGTCCCTACCACTTCTCCATTCAAAGACGAGTCACTAAGCATCGGGTATACACTTCCAGATAATTAATTTGGCTTTGTCCTTATTCATAAAAAATTCGCATTTCTTAGTTTTGCGTCGATTTTTTTGTGAATTATTGGTTCGTTTTGACGAGAGAAATCTAAAAAGTAAAAAATCATTAGCCAAACTTAAATTTTTGTGAATAAAGACCAAAGTAATCCAATAGTTTTTTACTTTTTAGATTTTTCTCGTCGCGACGAACCAATAATCCACAAAAAACAGACGCAAAACTAACAAATGCAAAAAATTTATTGAATAAGGAGAAAAAATATAATCCAAGTGGATTATTTTGCAAAAACACCCTTAATAAATATTTCATTAATAATCTTTATTATTAATCAGATTGGACAATCTTACTCTTCACACTAAATCAGAAACTAATTAAACTCAAAAGGCGTGATGCATCCTTTTCATACTGTTAATCCACTTCATTATTACGGAATACTACTTAAGAAATTATCTATATTTTTAAATTTATAATATATTTTATATGTAATATGGTTCTTTTTTTGCTCCAAACAATATTGATTTTGTTTCCAAATCTCAACTAATTCCATTAGACAAAATTTCTAAAATTACTTAATTTTTTTACAAATTATGTGATATAGTACTCCCTCCGTCCGGATTTATTAGCCCACAAACATACTTTTTCAAGTCCGAAAATGTTTGTCCATTTTCAAAAGTTAAAAGTTAAAGTAGGGAAAAATTACACAAAAAGTAGGGGACAAAAAGTAATGAAAAAAAAATTGAAATCCCCAAAACGGACCAACAAATCCGAACGAAGGGAGTATAAGATTTTGTTAACAGCTCGTATGTCGAAAATGAATCAATAAATTGAAACGGAGAGACTAGAGAGTAAAGTTTTCCACGAGTTAAATTCAAGATTCCTATAAAAGTGGGCCCGAAAAAAGGTACACAAAATGCTCCATGAGAATCGTTAATAGGGAACGAGAGGATCAGGATTGGAAAGCGAAGCTATAAAGCATCCTTTTCCCAAAATAAATACGGTATAATATCTTGCCAGTAAAACAGAATATTCAAAGAAAATTTACCGGGGTACGAAAAACGAACCCCAAGGCCTTATTCGTTTTGGTTCTCAAGAACCGATTTTTTTCAATTATTACCTATATATTTAAAATATTATTTTCATTTTTCTCTTTATCTCTCTCTAATCATTAATCCATATTTCTCCTTCTAATCATTACATAAACCAAAATTCAAAACCCAAACCAAACATAACCCAAAGTTTCCGCTCTCCGTTAAAAACCACCATTATTAATGTTAACGTTAAGAGTCTTAAGACCCTAACATTATGAGAGAGTGCGGAGCGGGTATTACGTAATGGTATTCGGCATGCATCTCAGTCATCCAAAACCAACATCGTGTATGTATGTAGTATTGTTGAGAAAACCGTTTCCGTTTATTCCCTTTGTTCCAAATTGATAATTCTCTATGAAACTACGTGCAATTTTTAAAGTAAAAAATAATGTATTTATCGAAATAACTTCCAAGTTTTTTTTTTGCACCGTATAAAAGTTCTTAAATCAAACAAGATCCATAATGCATATTTTTGAGATTCACATTAAAAGATACTACTCCCTCCGTTCCAAAATATTGGTCCATTTTGAGCAATCGTGTTACTCAAACAATTATCTATACTTCACGATCTATAAAGTTTAATAGGATTTTAAAAATTTTGGATAGTAAAACTAATTGAGATCTATCAAACAAGATCTATATTGGATATGAAAAAATATTATAAATAAGAAAATATAGACGATTTTTAAAGAAGTCCCAAATAGTGAAAATAAAACAATATTTTGGAACGGAGAGATTATAAGTTATTGATAATGACAAGTAATTCCAAAACGGACTATCATTTTGGAACGGTCTCTAAAATGTCGGAGTGGGCGTCCGTTTTTCCTTCCCCTTCTATATAAACTGAAAAGAAAACTTCATCACTCCCATCCTCAGCTCTTTATCTTCTAGAGAGAGAGAGAGAGAGAGAGTAGAGGTAATGGATAGCCATGGCTCCTCCTCTTTCTCAAGCCTCAAGACCTACCTCCTGGCCCTCGCCGACACGCCGAGCCGAGTCGCCCGCCGCGCCGGCTCCGCTTCCACCTCCTTCGACGAGATGAGCCGCGCCCGGTCCCGCTCCGGCTCCGACATGCGCCGCAGCCTCCGCTGGTTCGACCTCGTTGGTTTTGGCATCGGTGGTATGATCGGCGCCGGCGTCTTCGTCACCACCGGCCGCGCCAGCCGCCTCTACGCCGGTCCCTCCGTCGTCCTCTCCTACGCCATTGCCGGCTTCTGCGCCCTCCTCTCCGCCTTCTGCTACACCGAGTTCGCCGTCGATATGCCCGTCGCCGGCGGCGCCTTTAGCTACATTCGCGTCACATTCGGTCCGTATTAATTTACGCGCACCTCATTGATTTTTTGATTAATTCCACCGTCTAACAACAACCTAAAGAATATTCAATTTCATTTGTGTTTTCTTTTGTGCAGGAGAATTTGCTGCATTTTTGACGGGTGCGAATCTGATACTAGACTACGTGCTATCAAACGCCGCCGTGGCAAGGAGTTTCACGGCGTATTTAGGGACGGCTTTAGGCATATCGACGGCGGCGAAATGGAGAGTCACAGTCTCTGCACTCCCGAAGGGATTCAACGAGATCGACTTCTTCGCCGTCATCGCAGTACTTATAATCACCGTCGTTATCTGTTACAGGTAGGAGTATTAATTAATTTCCAATTTCTTCCGTCAAAATTACTTTTAAAAAAACAAACCGATTTCTTATGAAATCTCGAATCCGAAACTAACCGAATCGGGCCATTAATCTTTGCAGCACGAGAGAGAGCTCGGTTCTGAACATGGTGCTGACGTCACTCCACATTCTGTTCTTGGTGTTCATAATCGTGGTGGGATTTTACAAAGGGGAGTGGAAGAATTTCACTAAACCGGCCTACCCGGTTCATCCCGGTGGGTTTTTCCCTTTCGGTGCATCGGGTGTGTTCAATGGTGCTGCGATGGTGTATCTCAGTTATATCGGCTACGATGCGGTCTCAACGATGGCCGAAGAGGTCCGAAACCCGGTTAAGGATATTCCTATCGGGGTTTCGGGTTCCGTTATCATCGTCACCGTTCTTTACTGTCTAATGGCCGCTTCAATGTCCATGCTCTTACCTTATGATATGGTGAGCAATCATCCACCGTTCTGTTCCATTTTATTTTTCACTTTTTAATTTTATTTTTAACCCTTTTTAAAAAATGTTTGGCGTTCCCATTTATTTATTTATTTAAAAAAACTAAAAGAGTAAATATCAAATTCTCCGTTTACTACTATTTCCACTTCAGAAAATGGGAAACTCATAAAATTAAGTGGGTGAAATCAACCCACTTTCTTTACTAAAATGGGTTGATTTTAGTACTTGATTTTCTCATTTGCTAAAATCACTCACTTGATTTTACGAGTTTCCTATTTTAGCAAATGAAAAACCGGGCCTCAGTCCAATTTAGGGGTGATTTGGCAAAAAAAAAATAAACTTGTTTTTTGTTTTATTTGGGGAATAAACCGGAATAAATCACAGTGGTTTGACAAAAAAACAGGAGTTGTTTTTTGGGGGAATAAACCGGAATAAACCACATTGGTTTGACAAGTAAACCACATGAGTTCTCTTTAAACAGTGGAATAAATCACAATTTGAACCAAAGAGATTGTTTGGTTTATCGCTACATAAACCAATAAACCAAAAAACAAGTTTATTTTTTTTTTGCCAAATCACCCCTTAAGAGTGGGTATTTTTTGAAGAACTAAAATCTATAAGTGCAATAATTATAAGGGGAGTACGAAATTATTCGAATCTACAAAAAGCTAGTGCAGTTTTCAGCGTACACAAAATCAAAATACTTGCTCAGATTTACGGTCACGTAAATTTAAGTCATTTATTCTCCTTTTTCGGACACGGGTTTATGTATCTTCACAATAATATTAGTCAATTAATGATGTTTAATTTAGTGGGCTGTGTGAACGGAGGAATGAGGATTATAGGATATAGATATTGACTATTGAGCGGTGGGGTGGGTGATTAAATGAACATTTTTGTTTGGGTTGTGATTTGGTGTGGTGGTGACCATGCAGATCGATAAGGAGGCGCCGTTTTCGGCGGCGTTCAGGGGTGAATCGGGCGGCTGGAAGTGGGTTTCGAACGTGATCGGGGTGGGGGCAAGCTTGGGGATACTGACGTCGATGCTGGTGGCGATGCTGGGTCAGGCGCGGTATATGTGTGTGATCGGACGATCGAGCGTGGTCCCAGCTTGGTTCGCTAGGGTCCACCCCAGAACATCAACGCCCGTCAACGCTTCCCTTTTCCTTGGTAATAATTTCAAACCCTTTTTTCCCTACTTATCAATCGTATTTATTAGTACTTATTATTATTATTTATTTATTTTTGGTTTGTCTATCGTATCCATTATTGCCTCTGTGTTTGGGCTTTTGCAATTTTCTGTGGTTGTGCGTGCGTGAGAGAGAGAAGGCTGTGAATCCTGTGAGTGGGATATGGCTTTTTGATTTTTTTAAAATAATAGATAAGTTGACATTTTCGTCATAAAATGTCATGGGTAGTTTTATATTCGATATTTTTTTCAATGGTTATGCTATTCACCAATATAATAAGAAGAATTAAAAAAATCATACTTTTCAATTTTTAACACTTATTAAGGAAATTTAACTAGGTATGACAATTTCTCATATCCAGTGGATACCCGCCCGTGCTGCCCATATGGAGGCGGGGATTACCCATAATTTTCCTCAATAGTAGCGGGTGTGGGAGGATATGAAGAAAACTCGTTCGGGTATGGAGCGGGGATGATTTTGTAATCTCCACCCCCGAATACCCACCCCATACCCTCTCCGTTCCCGGTTATACGTACTACATATACTATATTATACATATAAATAGGAATATTTGTATAAATCTTGAATATAATTATATATGTAAACAATTACCTCTTTAACTAGCAAATCTTATCAATTCCTATTTATCATAGACTACTTTATATTCAAAGAATCTCAATTGAGATTATATTTCTCAATATAAATATAAATTTATTTTCATTATTGACATTTTTATTATTATTGTTTGGATATGGGATATTCGGTGAATCCCCGATCAGTATCACTTATCACCATCGGGAAACATGTATTAAGTGTTAGAAAAATAAAAGAAATAAATAAAGAAATAAGTGTGAATAGGACAAGTTGGTCAGATATCCGGTTATTTAAAAAAAATGTTAGAAAAATAAAAATAAGTCTGAATAGAACCACCAATAGGTGTGAAAATCATTTTTTTTTTGTAAATAAAAATAAGTGTGTGAATAGGACCACCAATAGGTGTGAAAATCAATTTCTTTTGTGGTATGTCTTTATGTTAAAAAGGCACTAACATAAATTAGTTCACTCTACTTTCCTAAACACCCAACTTACCTAATCTATTTGCCGCAAAAAAATCTTTTACGTTTTTTACAAAAAGCTAAAAAAAAAAAAAAAAGAAATCAGTTTTCTAGACCTAGAAACCTAACTTTTGTTGACCTACTTATGAAAATCGGACGGAAAATAAATCTCGAAAAAATCTGCTTTTCTAGAGATCTCAAAGATAGTCTTTAAAGGCCCTTTACGTCTTGATCTGGATTGTGGTTGAAGTCTTGCAGTTGAGAAGTCAGAAGTGGGTCCTCATGGTGAACCGTTTCAGTTGTAAGATAGCTGGGCAGGTTTAGGGTAACTATGGGCTCCCCTTTGTGATTTTCAGTCGTCTTTTTTTTTTTTATGTTTGGATCATCTTGTACACATCTCGATCAATTCTTTTTCCGATCCAATAAAAAAAAGGCAGGCAATCTAAGGATCCTTTAGGGTGATCCATGTGGTGGCCTGGTAGGGGCATATTTCCCATTTCCAGCATGGGGGTCACCCGAATCTGCATAGGGGTCCCCCTTATTTTGAGCAGATATTAAGGCATTGAGTAATCCTACGGGTACAGACCAAAACCGTACCAACGGCATACCGACGGCCGTGTGGGTCCCTAACGGCATTTTGCTCGAAATGGGGTGATTTTGGATCGAGCTCTTACAGCCTTCCGATGGCCTCGATTCCCGCTTGGACCCACTCGGATTTTGATTCCGAGCACGATGAACGGATCGGATTGGCCGTTAGGGACCCACACGGCCGTCGCCGGTGCCGTCGGTACGGTTTGGTCGGTCCCTATAGCAGGGTTCTAAGGCATTACATGTAAGTTGAAGGCATGAGATGTGTGACCTATAAAGACTAGAATGAGGATGTACGTCTCAATCAAAGATGGAGCCCGGAGGGGCAGTAGTTCCCCCTATGTTTTTAAAAATGCTTATTATTGCATAGATTTTTTTTTTTATCATTGAACTATATACTCCCGTCCCCACTCCGTTTTTTTGTTAAAAAAAAATAACAGTAACAGCTTTAATATTTATTAAGCTATGAAACAACTTTGTACTAAAATTGATTTTAATGAAGTTTAATTACAATTCTTTTAAACAACACAAGACCCAAAATTTATAACCGAACTCACTTAGTTTCATATGTATTGGTGTTATTATTTTTTTTTTTTGAGTTAGTAAAAATTCATATCTTTGTCTTTATTTTAATTTTTTTATTGTGCATATCCGTCCCCCTTACGCGAAAACCCTGGCTCCGTCCCTGGTCTCAATCATCATCATGTGATCCACTGTTCCACCTTTCTTTCCATTTGAATGAATGGAAAACAGGGGAAGAAGGGTGGTATTTGTAAATCAACGACTCGGCCATTTGCGCACACTTCGACTATTTTCGGGCCGTTTAATTAAACGATTTACTTGGTTTTTTTTTTTATTATGCCATGACTCATGATGTCACCATTACGCTAAAACTGAGACCCCACCAGGGAGAACATAATGGGCATAGGGCCTTCAACAGAAGGTAATGGGGTGAATCACTTTATATTCTGTAATTCTGTGGATTGGTTCTACTGAAAATTCACTTTCGGTCGAATCCCACTTTGCATCTGTCGTTTAAATTTTATTTAGTGCTGATGATGATGCTCATTTTTTAGATGCTTTAATTGCTTATATTATGTAGAAAGTGATTCAATTTACTGTTTGGAATAACTTATCTCAATGTTCTATGGTGGTAGATTTCTAAAAAGTCATGTGTAAAGTTCAGAACAGGAAAACTTGTACTGACTACCAATGGGATAACTCTACTTTTCTGATTGCAAGTAATATTTGAGAACGGCTAAAGTTATTTGAGATCCGAGGAAAGTTGAAAATGCGAAAAGTAGCTATTCATTGCATCAGATACCACAAGAATTAAGAAAGTCATTTATGCATGATTTTCGTCCTCGTCGGTGGCCTGATCTTTTACGATAACAATGGCATCTCGATCTCTTTTAGATTCATGTTCGTAATGATGTCTTACTTTTTTCTAAGTTGGGACGATTTTCTGTGAGCACATTTAAGTATCATATTTTAGATACCGTCTCATGCAATCAACACATTCATTGAATGATGAAACCTAGATTTTTAAAACCACCCCAATACATTGAGTCCACAAAGGTAGTGCCACAACTTGGTATTTAAAATGTGTTTATTCAAGTCTTTTTGTCATTTTTGTGTCTTATTAAAGACCCAATTGTAAAGCTTTTGTTCCTTCAAGAATTTCCATAATAGGTGGTATTTTTGATTGAATGCATCCACTGACAATGAATGACCCTAGAAAATGATCCCTTTCTATTTCCTTGAAAGGGTGATGACTCACAAGTCTTGTTGGATAGGCCGACTCCCTTAATGGAATTACTTTGAAATTCTTTCATACTTTTTGTCTGGTCTTGGATTCCAATAGCCTCAATTACAAGTAGAACTCTCAGAAATCTTATTGGATAGGTTGACTCCCTTAATGGGAATGCTTTGATTTTTATTTCTTACTTTGTCTGGACTCTGGACTTTGATTTTCTCCGTGGACACTAAGTGTCTCTCTACTATTATTTATTGGGAGCAGTGTTCTAAAAGTCAGCTGACTAATCCCCTGTCTAGGAGCTGAGCGATGGTCCAACGCCTAAATTAGGTAGTCGACTAGTCGACACCTAGTACCCGTCCGATTAGCCTCTAGCAATTTTTAGAAATTTGATTGGGAGTTGATTTTTGTTGTTTATGTAACCATTTTAAGGTGCTTAACATGTTTTTGTTGACCTTTTTCAGGGATCTGCACTGCTGCAATTGCCCTTTTCACCGACCTAGACATCCTCCTCAACCTAGTATCCATTGGCACGCTCTTTGTTTTCTACATGGTGGCAAATGCAGTTATTTACAGACGCTACGTATCGGTCGGGACTACTAATCCATGGCCCACATTGTCCTTCCTATTCTGCTTCTCCCTGACCTCAATTATATTCACCCTAGTTTGGCAATTTGTTCCGTCGGGAAAGCCAAAGGCTTTAATGCTCGGTGCCTGCACAGTTATCACAATTGCCGTGCTACAACTATTCCATTGTGTCGTCCCACAAGCCCGGAAACCTGAATTCTGGGGGGTCCCAATGATGCCTTGGATACCCTCTATCTCAATCTTCCTCAATATTTTCTTGTTGGGTTCTCTTGATCGGCCATCTTATGCGAGGTTCGGATTCTTTTCAGCTCTCATAGTGCTTGTATATGTTCTGTATAGTGTTCATGCAAGCTTTGATGCTGAAGAAGATGGAAGTCTTAGTCAAAAGAATGGTGACTTTATCAAGGAATCTAATGAAAGTGAGGACCACAGTCTCAAAGTGTAAAAATCTCATCTAAGCCTTTTTGGATTTTTTTTTTCAGTCTAGTGGATGGATACTTTTGAAATAGGATGGAAAAAAAGGAAAAAGTAGACGAAAGGAATAGACTGCAATTATGCAGTATTAGCAAGTTGTATAGATGCTTTGATAGCAAGTTGAGGTTGAGATGCTCTTGTACATTGGGTCAATATCTGAAGTCCATCAACTGTTTTTGAAATTTCAGTGTTTGACATTCAACAATTCAAATGAATGACAGCATTGATGCAATTTGTAAAGTTGACTCTTAAGAATTGGGTAGCCAATTTTGTTCACTCTCAGTTTGTTATCAGACGGAATTGAATGCATATGACAATTCCCATACGAGTCTTCGTTCGGGACTAACTTTGTGGAACGGAAAGTGTAAATATTTAACTCTTCTTGTGTAAATTTTCATGTGGCACGTTGGATCTTATTTTTCTCTAACATGGTGGATTTTATACAACGTTGCTATTCGTACCGACCGCCTCGGTGACCCACTTGTGGGTCCCACACAAACTATTAGAACCGTTCATTCATGTTAGAATGATTCCCTGCGAGAAATCAGCTCCATCAGACGTGCGTAAGTGGTTGATCCAAAATCTGCAATGTTGACACCGGATCTTGTCCGACCCCTATTTCTTCAAATCAAGTCGATGACGTCGACGCCCCGAAGGGAGAGACGTCAGGCCATCAGAAATTAGAAATAACTTTACCGTGTATAACACGCGATTCCCGGTAAATGGTAAACTAGCACGATAAAACTACTGATGTCACGAAACTCAATCTCCAAATATCAATTTATATTTAACATCTACATGTGCATAGCTTGGATGACAGACATGCCATTTCAGGAGGTTGTAGCCCTTCCTTCTATACATTTGACAGAAATCAGCTCCCGGAAACTCGTTTCTGGGCCTACCAGCCAACTATATCATTAGGACATCCAATTGAGCATCAGACCGTTGGATGTACCCATCTCAACATTACAGAGTGACTGGTTCAAGCGGCGTCAAGATCGGACGACAATTGACCGTTGAACCATCACTCCCTCTATACCCTTACCTGGTAAAAACTGACGAACAGGGCAGAAGATCCAGGTTTTACCTATATAACTTCAAAACTCACCAAACTTTATATTTAAGCTTAACGTGATGAAAGTAAGTCTCACGTCAAGTATCGGGCGATTTCGAGCCCGTTTGATATTTCCGGGGACACCCGCTTCCCGAGACAGCCGATTCCATGATCATGGACATCGAGACCCAATTTTCAAGATCTAAACCATTGATAACTCATTTCTAACCTTATTGAAGTCTCCTATAAAATTTCAAGTCAATCGGACTTCGTTTGGTCATCTGATCGCTTACAACGCTCCAATTCAACCGAAAATCGGGTGATCGCATTTCTCTATCTTCGGAGCATAATTTGGAAAAACGAACGTCGTCATGATGCTCAGGACTCCTCAAAACCCATTGGATACCTCCCCGGATGTCGTTGGATCAAAGAACTGCACGCGAATACGGACGAGCCGGGGCTGCACCGCACGAAGCGATGCAAGCCCCTAGGCGCCCATATTTTGGGCGCCTACTTTGAGGCAACCAATGGCAGCCTGCCACATAGGCAGACGCCTATAGTATGGGCACCTAGCCCATATATAAATATGAGAAGCCATTTTGGCTTTTGGGCACATACACATCTGAGTTTCGTTCCTCTAGTCGCGATCGTTGACCCATCGGGGAACTGGTACTCGGAGATCACTAGCTTTAGGCTGTTGCTCTGCCGGGTTTCTTAGAAAGGAACCCCGGTATTCAGAGTTGCGCTGAAGCTCTGCTGGATTCCCTAGGTGGAATCTCGGGATATAGATACTACGCGGAAGCTCTGCCGGTTTTTCTTTGAGAAGAACTACCGGTGGTTAGGGCTACGCGGAAGCGCTGCCGAATTTTCGGTAGAATCTTTCACGGTCATATTGGACCGGTCCAAATCAACCAGTACTGCTGTTACTCTGTCCGAGTTCCGACTCCAGATTCTCCAATCCTGCCGTTATGCTGCCCAATTTTAGACTCAAAATCGACCAGTTTCTGCCGGAGGCTATAACCGAATTTTCGGGCAATATTATACGCCCGATTCTCCACCCGGGGTTCGAATCAGGAGTCTACAAGTGAATTTAAATACCGATCATTATCGACTTTCAGCATGTAGTAGTTATATCTAGAACTGTACAGCAACTGCGTGAGTCAGCCCCGTGTCCAAACCGGACGTCTTTATACTCCATATTCATATTCAGTCAGTCTAGATGTTCATGAAATATACCTAAGAATAAATGTACACTGTCGCTGTGCATCGCGTCAGTTTCGTTAGGGTTTTGCAGCAAGGAATACCAAAAGACAGTCAACACGGCGTACACGCCGAAGCGGTTTGGTACTTCAAACGGGTCCATTGCGAGGCTCTACTATCACATCTGGGTCTTTTCTGTATCTTCTGAGATCGCTATACCCTTGACTTGACTAGCCGTCCAGGCAGTCGTACAAAACAACTAAAAACAAAGCATCAGGATTAAATTCTGGGAACAGTTCATACTATCACAGCTATTCATGTCCCCTATCGCAAACCTACCTTAGGGCACCCAGTTATACTGTCTGCGTGCTCCGAGAAGCCGGACCATTTCTATCAATCATATTATATACACTGTATTCTGTCTGCATTTTCAGATAAGGTCATGCATGCCAAGGAGTCGTAGAGTTCGTCTTGACTTTGTTCCGGATCCATAATTAGCTTCTCCCCAAAATACCCTTGAGTCTATCCTAGGGTCACCTCCATGTCAAGATTACCAAAACGCCCTTGTGTTACCCCTAGGGTCAGCTCCATGCCAAAATTACCAAAACGCCCTTGTGTTATCCCCTGGGTCAGCTCCATGTCAAAATTACCAAAACGCCCCTGTGTTACCCCCAGGGTCAGCTCCACGTCAAAATTACTAAAATATCCTTCCAGTACATTCAGAGTTAGTCCAGCCTACGGATTTGATCCGGAAGCCACCCGGGGCCCGCCAACAGTCATTCGGACCCCCAAACCAATTTTCACCAATTTCTACCAAAATACCCCTCGAACCTCAAAAACCTATTTTCGGTATATAAACCTACCAGGGACGACCCGGGATCCAACTGAGACCATTTTTCGGCTCCGGATTTATTTTTGTACTATAAAGTCAATCGAGTCAACTGTGTTCACTTTTACCATCTAAAACTGTTACCAGGGACCACCGGACGCCTTTTTCTGGCTCCGGTCATGTTTTTTCAACTTTCCACTATAAAAACCATTATATCTTTTGTATTCACTTTTATTCTTCAAAATTGTACCGGACATATCCTGGGGCCCGCCGGTAGCCATTTTCGGCTTCAGACGAGAATTTTACAATTTTTCATACAGCCGTGCAAAACTGCGTTCCAAACCCATTTTCGGCCATGTAGCCACCTAAATAACATCCCGGCACCCCCGTTGATTGTCGGTACCCCCGAACGCCCATTTTTCAATACTTTCCCCACCGAGTCGTGTAGTCAGTTCTGACCCGTCTCCAATCTCGGAATCTTCCGGAGATGTCCTGGAGTTTCCACACTATATATATCCCCAGCATTTGTCACCGCCGGAGTCCGACGAGATCCTCCGAGTGTGGTAGAAACGCCTCCATATCCCGCTGGTGCAAATCTCCCAGCGATCATTAACTTCTCTAGAACTTCAGCTTTTCTTTCGAACTACGCGAGACCTGATTTCTCCTGAGACCGGAGAATACGTAGGCAGCCGGATGACGGCTCGGTCCCGAATACAACCTTTTTACCTTCTTGAACTACGTGATGACCTGATCCTCCTAAAACCGGAGATACGTAGGCAACCCTGAGACCGGACTGGGTCAAAATCCTATTTTTGTATTTATTCCCCCTTCTCTTGTAAAAGTCTCATGCAATGTAATACAATTCATTTTCAGACAGACCGTATCTTTTCATTATATGTATGTATGTTGTCACAATTTTTCATTTACTCATTTCGAAGAAGTCTGTTTCGAGTGCCGAAAGGGCGGGGTAGGGTGCTTCGGCTTCCCTACACGTAACGGTGAATTACCGAACCTTTTCTTTTCTAAAATCGCAGACCAAATAAAAAATCGAGTCATTTCTATCAAACAAAACCGGGTCTTCAGACCGGAGGCATTTCTACAAACAAATTTTTTCGATGGTGACTTGACACACCGAGAATTATGTCAAGTGGCGACTCTGAGTTATTTTCATAAATAACAAATATGGCTCAGTCACAGCTGTAAAACCCGTGTTTTTACAAAACCACGTCGCTTTGAATATCACTTGGATCAATCGGCCATCGTCCAGTCAGTGGTCAAAATCCCGGGCGCGACACACCATTTCATTCAAATCTCGAAAAATCATTCCAAAATGAATAAACAGTTCGGATCGTTTGTATGGGATCCACAAGTGGGTCTCCGAGGCCGATCGATACACCATTTATACATGTGGTCGGTACCCTTTGAATTACCGGATTTTATATACATACACCTGGCACGTGTATGAATTTGTTGGAATTTCGTCTCGGTGGTGGTGTTCGTATCTTCTTCTTCTTCTTCTTCTCTCTCTCTCTCTCTGAACGACATTCGATTTGGGAAGGGAAGGGGAAGGGTTTTTGAAAAATTAAAATTTTCTCTTTTATTTTTTTATTTTTTTATACAACCCGGGTCCAAAAAACGACATCGTTTTGGATGTTTTTGACCCAATTGTGTACCCGGAAGTGTAACCCAGAAGTGTATGTAGCATTTTCGTTTAATCAAAAGCGGGGACAAGGAAAAATGGCGAGATACATGTAGCAGTGGAAAATTATTGGCAGATTAGGGGTATCTTGGAGGGGCAATTTAGGTTTTGGGAGCATATTGGATAATTTGAACTTTAGAAACTGAAAGATGTAGTATAATAGGCGGATATGCACAAGAGAAGAATAAAAGATGAGGGTATATGCACAAGATAAGAATTGTTGACAGAATCATATTCCAGTAATGAATTCCATTTGAAGACACATCTAATCCACCATTATGTCTTACTCAGAGTCAGAAGCCATCTAAAACCAGATATTATTGGGATTAACAATCTGTCACACCAATTATTTTCGGTAAATGTATGGGGACAGACCAAAAGGGGACCGACCACGTACCGCCGGCGCCGGCGACCCCGTGTGGGTCCCTAACGGCCAATCCGAGCATTGTTTGCACGAAATGGGATGATTTTGGATCGAGTACTTACAGCCGTCCGATGGTCTCGATTCCCGCGCTAACCCACTCAGATTTTGATTCTGAGCACGATGAACGGCTCGGATTGGCCGTTTGGGACCCACACGAGGGTTGCCGGCGCCGTTGGTACGTGGTCTGTCCCCGTTGGTCGGTAGATATAGCATTGTTCAATTATTTTTGTCAATAACATAGCTGTGCCTGTGGACTCGAGTTCTTGCTCCTTTACAAACTGTCCAGTCCCCTCCAGTTTTTCAGTTATTTTAGTCAACTCCGGGCCTAAAACTTTGATTGGAATTGTTCATTTTGAAGATGGTAGAGCTGAAAATCAAATTGATCGGATTTCATTTTCAATTTGACCAAATTGCGTTTGTGCAACGGAAAAAAAGAGAAGAAAGCCCAGTATGGTTTGAAACTTCAGGAGAGTTGATTCCAAATATAAAAGGGAAATTATTTTCACAAATCCCTTTTATCCTCAAACACTCATTTTTTTTTTTTATCTTTATTCACCTCGAAATTACCAAATTACCCATATCTCTTGAGTTACTTTTTCCATATAAAGGGCAATTTAATACTTTTAAGTGAATAAAGACCAAAAGAAAAAAAGTGTTTTGAGATAAAAAGGGTATAAAAATCATTTTTCATATAAAATGGAACATTCTTATCAACTCTCTCTCTCCTACATGACTTTCTATCAAAAGAAGTTCTTTTGTGAAACAAAATAAAATTTTAATGATACCATATATTCGACCCAAAAAAGACAAATATTTTCTTCCCTCAAAAGTTAAAAGGAAATTTCTAGCGTTATCATTTAATGATACCATATATTGGCCACATAGTGCCGGAAGAAATTTGCTACGTAATGATTCAACTCTAGAAAATCGTCTCACGTTCACGAGTAGACCAAAAAGTTAAACTTTTTGAGAGCCACCATCCAACAATTCACAAGAAGCAGTCTTACAATTGGTGGTACTCCCTTAAAAATAATGTCGGACCGATTGCTTTGTGAGAATCACGTGGCACTACATATCTCCAATTTCATGATTGCCTCGGTGGGGGACAGCACGGATGCTGGCCGATCACGGTCATTCGTGGTCAGCCATAACCGGCTCAGATCATATCTTATTTAAACAAATCTGAACCGTCTGCTGTTGAACAGATCTGAGCCTTCTATGATCGATCACGGACGATCGTGATCAGCTCAACATCCATTTTACAATGCGATCTACAAGGAGAAATATTACAGAGAATATCGAAGCATTGGTGGCACCAGGACAACATGTTCTCATTGTGGAACTATGATGTGGTTGGAAGAAAAATTGAGAGATAGCTCAATGGCTCAGCTTAAGATGGATTGATGAGACACAATATCCATCTCTCATGCCACTTCAATACATATCCACTTTGGTTTCCCCATGGGACAAATAGATGGCAGAAATCTTTCATATTTAGTCCTGACACACGTTGAAGTCGCAAAGGAGGCACCACGTGGCCATACCTTACCCGCACCCAAGTTTTTCTCCTTAAAAAAATCCAGTTTCGATTTGGAGAAGGGAGAACCACTACTACAAGGTGGGCATTTATTCCAACAATTTGTGAAATCGCTTGGTGCTCTCAATCATCTTTCATATTGTCTAAATCTCTTCACAGGAAATCGAAGACTTCTCCAAGACTTCTCAATACACCGTTGTCGAGAATCGTTGGATCAAATTCCAATATATGCCTAAAACTCACATTTGAAAATCGGCTTGCAAGATGTGGGCATCCAAGACCATATAGATACAAGGCTAAGCCCATAATTAGTTAATGTAGTACTTTCGTATCGTAAGAGACTAATATTTTTCGCGATGATTTTTCCAAAATTAAAAGGAACTAAATCGTTTGCGCGCGTGCGCAAGAGAGAGAGAGATTGGACAGCACACACGCATGGATATATCAAAATACATGCTGGATATGCGGATTGTCCTTTTGACATTAAAGAAAGGAGATAGAGCAATTAAGAAAATTTCACCAATCTCTCCTAAGGTTTCTGAAATAATATTGCCCTCCCTCGCTTTTGCTGACATTAGCAATAGACCCCCCTGCAGTTAGTTTTCCATGGATGGCGTTAACATTCATCTTGAGTTGTGATTTCAAGAACCAAGTTGTGATTATGAATGATGAATGACAAACAAAGAAAAAGAAATCACAACTCATCTCTTTCATTTCATTTTGTGAAATGAATCCAGTTAAAAACCACCATGTATTCTTCTTATTTTTTTTCCAAATTTTTTTTTATTTTTTCGGGCTAAAAAAAATAATCAATGACATTAAAAAAATAGACTCATGTTAACTAAATTCATATTAACGCCCAAATTATACAGCAAAAAAAATTGCATTACTCAACTTGTTTGCGCTAAATTTTTTTGATGATTATAATAAATTATTTTCTTTTATTCTTTTATGAATTTCATTTTTAAACAAAACAATACAAAAAAAGTTTATGCTTGTGGATTTATTCTTTTATATTTTGTTAGCAAAAAGGCATGACGGGGCTTCAACTTTTATATTTTTTAAAATCATTTATTATTATTTTTGTCTTTATTAAAAAATATTGGTGTAATTTGTTTGTGGATTATGGTTCGTCTCGATGAGAAAAATATAAAAAATTATGATCTAAACCTTTAAAATTTACACTAATGACAAAAACAATCCAAACTAGGCAAATTTTGTGAATTTTTCTTCTTTTCTTCAAAAGATTCAATTTTTGGTTCATGTTTTTTCAATGCTCTAATTTCTTTCTTCAAGATAAATAAAAAATTGATAAAAAAAAACAGTAATAAAGTAAGACCCTACTATCCCTTGAAAATCATAATGTCCCGGACTAAAATAGATGGAAATTTGTAATTCTTGATCAATCAATATATGCATTGATGCCCATTTCTTTATATCAATATTGTATTTTACATGGTGACGTCCAAAACCCTAAAAATATAAGTTGGTTACACAATTTCACTATGGAAAAAGTAAATATGTAAAAAAAATACTCTTGACATTGAAATAATAAATTTGATAAAGGGAGATAATCTTTCGAACATATGTATGCATATTGAAATGTACAATAAATACAAGGAGAGAGGGAACAAATGAATATTGTTCATATATAAAAAAAAAATGGTCATGAATTGTCATAAAAGAAGTGTTCGAATTTTTGGTAATATGTTTTTTTTTTAACATGGAAATAAGAAGATAATATTGATGAAAGTCCAACGACACTTACAAAACGGAATTCATCACAAAGATCTTGGATAAAGCCAAACTAATCATCTAAATAGAGAACAAGAAAAACACAGGCAATCGATGTGTTTCACCCCAACCAGACATGCCCTGACGCGAACAACGACACTTACTCGATTCATACCCAGAATCAGCATCTCTGAAAACACTTAGTGCTATGTCACGCCCTCGATTTTCAACATAAATAAACAAACATTTTTCTCCCTAAAATAGCTCAATAAACTCATAAATTAGTCCAAAAGTCATCTCACAATGCTACATTGATAACAAACGATAATTCAAATTTTGGTACCCGTGTCCCATATAAATTATTTCTCCAAAATGTTACATTCTCTCAAAGGGAGATTTAAATACAACTTTAAATTTCAAATGATGAGTTTTCTGACAATGAAAATTCTTTCATGCCATGCTTCAGAAATGTCATGCATCCCTAGCATCCCAATTCATGCCGCTTGGTTATACCTGAAAGACTGAAACAGCAAAGGGGTGAGCATTCGCTTCGCCTAGTAGGTATCCCCTTGTTTGTTTCAGACACAAATATGCACAACAAAATACAATAAACAAGAAGCATAACGTAAGATTGACAAATAGCAATGAGCCACCAAGCATATCATTTGATTATAGCAACAAAACAATAACACTTCACGCGTCACTCACACATGCTTCTACGATATACCATTTAGTTAACAATTTATCAAACTTCCCCCTAACCACGTGTAAACCACAACATCAATATCCATCAACTTGATCTTCCGTATGTCTACTAATGGACTAATCATTCGTATCCGACAATCACCATAAAGTCCATCTCTACAATATCATAATTTCACATG